>JAADVK010000592.1:0-20948 GCA_023334975.1 Globisporangium sylvaticum | reverse complement strand
GGCAACTTCGTCTACACGTCCAACCGCGGCCACAACAGCATCTCCATGTTCCGCGTCACGTCCCAAAAAGACGGCTCGCTCGAGTGGATCGGCACCGAGTCCACGCGCGGCGAGTTCCCGCGCAGCTTCCTGCTCTTCAAGAACCTGCTGGTCGTCGCGAACCAGAACTCCAACACCATCGAGGTCTTCAGGGTCAACCGTAACGACGGCACGCTCACGCACACGGGCCAGTCCGTGCGCAGCAACTCCCCCGTGTCGGTCTACATCCCGCAAACGTCGGACGAGACCGATCGGAGCTTGTGCGACTACTAGAGGTTTGTCGCTCCTTGCTCTTTAGCCCTCGAGAAGTATATTCCTTGTCATTCGGATGTGTTGAGTTGGGTTAACTCGATAGATCGCTCAAATCAAAACTGTGTTGAGCGAGTACCAGAGTACTTCGAGTAGTTTATCGCGTTGGTAAACTGCAGCATTTGAAGTACAACGAACTCCTTTCATTGGAAATGTGGAATCTTAGCCCTTTTTAGTTATCTATCGGTTGGTTGTACTAGTATTCGCAAGTTCATTGAGTCAGGTAGTCGCGACTGGGATACAAGCACACACACAGGTGCAGCTCTTGAGAGCCACCATGGCGAAGATATCAACCGCAACCAGCACTTGGACCAACGATGGGGTTTCCTGAGCGTCATGAAGCATCAACGTGAGCGTGATCGACCGCAGAGTGCGTTTAGCTGGCTGGACTCGCCGATGCTTGCGACGGTATTCAAGTTTGCCACGCACCCGATTCGATGGACTGTGTACCTATCGCCAGCAATGAGGTTCGAGGAGGACTGAGAGTCTACAGTAGAGCCGCTTATGAGACCAGCCAGACAGAGCACGATCGTACAGAGGTTCCTGCACAGCGTGATGAGTGCCCATATATCAAAATCCACATATTCATTGTTTGTACTTCCTCTGAAGCAGGCGTGATAGTCAGTCCACATAGGTTAGTCGCGTGTCCAGCGCCTCTTTCTCGTCTTCGTCGTGCTCTTCCTCCGAGTGCACGACCGACGCCCACTGCGCAAACTTCTTCATGCCATCGATCGTCATGAGCTCGACAAACTCCGGGTGTGCCTGCCACGCAAAGAGCCACTCGTCCTGGGTGATGAAGTCGTCCTGGTTCAAGTCCGCTTCGAGGAAGATCTGGTTCACTGCGAGCGGGATCTCCTTCTCGATCTCCTCCATGAGCGTCTCGAGCGACCCGAGCGCGCTCGACATGGCTTCGTCCGGGTTTACGCTCAGCGCCGTCACGTTCTCGTTCTGCATCTGGATCTGCACCTGGTCCTTCAGCAGCTTTGGGAAGATCTTCTTCACCGTGCGGATACGGTGCTGCATCGCTGTCGTGAGCTCTTCGCGACTGATCTTGCCGTCACACAACGTGTCGATCGCGTGGAAGAGGCTCTGCGCTTTCTCTTCGATCGAGCCCTTAGTCATCAAGTACACGCCGACGACGAATTCATCGAGGTCGAGCCACTCCTTCGGCTCTTCGCTTGTCGCGAGGCTCGAGAAAATCGCACCCGCGAGCGCCGAGTTCTCGGTGATCTCCTTGAAATCCTGGTACTCGCCACTCAGCTTCTGGCACGCCTGCACAAAGCCGTTCGGGTGCATTTTCCCATTGTCTTCCGAATTGCTGTCGAAAAGCGCCTCGAGGTCGTGGAAATGCTGCTTCGACATGCCGGTCTTGACGGATTCCGCAGCACGTTGCGCGGCAGTGAGTCCATTCGACGCGCCGTCAAGATTCGCGTGGCTCTCGGTCGAGATGCTCGCGGATGATGACGACGCCGCTGTTGAAGGGAACGAAGAGTTCTTCATGGACTTGGCCATGAACTGAGAGATCGGGAACGTCGACTCGCCCTGCGACACTGGCGATGACGGTTGTGGTGATGAGGATTGCTTTTGAGTCGCACTCGATGGTGAACCGACTTGCTTTGTTTGTGCTGGGCGAGGCTTCGAGGCGTGGAGCTTGCGAGCACGGTTGATGAACGCGCTCAGCTGCGCGACTGCGACGTCGTCGAAGAAGAGCTGGATCGCGTTCGCGTGCAGGAACGATGCGACCTCGAACGTGACTTTGAAGTCGATTGCGCACGTGTTGGGGTTGCCCGTGCTGCGAAAGACCCACTCACTGCAGTTGTACATATGATACAATACGATGTGATGAGTGAGCTTGCAACTTGGTCATGATGAGACTGCATTTCGGGTTGTAGGATTAAGAATGAACGCACCTCTCGATGCGTTTGAACGTCGGAGACTCGATCGACTTGACGACAATCTTCTCTGGTCTATACACCACAGTTCAACACACGCACACATATATATAAACACCACGAGGCAATCAATAACAGCGCCGGAATTAACCGTCCATTCGATAGCATTCAGACCAACCTTTTCATGATGACGCGCGACGTGTACGACTCGGTGAAGACCTTGAAGCCGATGCGCAGCGCCGCCTCCATGACATTGTCGTTCGGACGCCGCAGCACGCGCGAGTCGACGCAGAACGGCAGGAACTCGTGGTACTTGTTGACGTCCGCGACCACGTCGAACATCTCTTCCTGCGAGAACGGCACCACTTTGGTCTCCTGGTGCGACTTGACGAGCGCCTGCGCCGGCGACGCGAACGAGAAGAACGGGCGGCGCGCCTGCTGCTGGAGGAGGTGGCGAAGGTGCTGGCGGGTGGCGGCGCGTGCTGCGACAGCACTGGCGCGCATGGCGGAGGTGGACGACGCGCGCAGCATCTTCCGCTCCGTTCGTGAGTTCCGTGCGGATGACAATTAAAAAGTGAGGCTGACATCCGTCAGCTTGCTTATTCTAGGGCCGCATTTGAACTATTTTTAGATTTGGTTTAGGGCCAGCCGCATCCTGAATCAAACTGTCTCATTAAACCCGCTTTATCCATTTGACTTGGGTTTTGTATGAAACGGTGTAAAATGGCGCGGACACCCATCGGTTTCTACCAAACCTTACAAAAACCAAATCAATTTGATAATCTCGATTTGCTCAAACATCTCTAAAGATAGACAAAGAGAAATAGATTCCCTTCTCGCGACAGAATGGTAGCGCTTATACTTTCATTTTGTATGCTCAAGCTTGCTCTTTTAAGTTCTCTCGACAACCCGTCAGTAGTGTTTCCCTAAAAAGGAAAAATAGGATGGTCAATGGTCGCTTGAATGTTGCACGAACGCGCTCTTGTCATTGCCTGGCTGCACGCACAATGCTATGCTTTCAAGAAGCAATCCCATGGTGAACGAGTCGAGCGGGTCCGAAGACGGCCGCGTTGCGCCGAGACGCCTGCAAGGTGCGTGCGCCTGCCTGTAAATGCGCTGTTGGTGTTGCTGCGATCGCAGCAAAGCGCTGGTGGCGGTCGTGATGGCTGGTTTGCGATGTGGTGCGGCCATGAAACGTCTGACAGTTGGTGTTGTTTCTGGCTGTTGATGGTGGATTCCCTTTCAAATGTGCTCTAGTGGACGATGTCGCAGGCTCTTTTCCAGACGTACGTGGTGAACCAACAACTAACTCAAAACGAGTGTCTCTGTCTCTGCATGCTGCTGGCTAACTTGCCATGCGAATGCACTTACTGTGCTGTTCATGTTCATATGGGTAGACGATCGCGCCGACCGTGCCGCTGACGAAAGAGCTGGAAGCGCTCTACGAGTTCCTGGTGCACCAGAAGGCGACGCACAGCACCGCAGATCGCGAATATGTCGGTAAGCGAGTCAACATGGCAAATTGCTTTCAACTGTTGGTGCAAACGAGACCAACTTGCTGTGGCTTATGATTCTATGTCTTGCAGAGCTGATGCAGCTGAACGAGAAAGAGCTCGATGCGAAGATCCGAGAGCTTGAGAACTGGAACTTCCGACTCAATCTGGATGAAGGTGCGTATCATTATTCTTGTCAACCGATACCCGTGCGCATCTGTTTGTACTCAATCACACGGTTGTTTGCATGTGAGCGTAGCGAAAGAGATCAGCGACAGCGTGGCGATGGGGATCCTGTCAGCTCAGACGCCCAGCAACTCGCAGCTCTGAACGAGTGAAAGCGAGTCGCCATCGGCTCTGACTCTATGGCACCTTCGTTTGTTGGATGAGTGGAGGTCTCTGCTTGGAGAGCTCGTGACAGCCACCCACCGAATCGGCAGTCCTTTCCGTGGAGCTACGAAGGCAAAACTCGATTACAACGTGACGTCAGCACGAGAAGAAGTGTCCGCATTTGGAAGCTCGATCGGTCTGGTGATTGTTGAATTGGCATGTCATGCTGGGGATAGATAGCTACACTTTTTTTTGGCGGCATGTCAGACAATTGTATCATCTTAGAGAGGCTTTCGTATTTAAACGAGTGTGTACAGTGAAAATGCCTACCATCACTTTCACTTCTCCGATTCCTCATCATTTTATTTGATCAACGAATTTGAACGACAGCAGCCAGGACAAGGGCCTCGTCCAGAACAACGACTACAGGGTCTCGACGTCTCGGTTCTCTGTGTGATAGCATCAGTGTTGCGCGGACTTCATCACGACTGTCTGTCTATCATGGCGGATGCAGCAGCAGCAGCTACGACCCCGAGAGACTCTGCGCTGCGGCGCGCGCGCAAGCACTGCTCGTTCCAGGACTGCGCGAAAGTGGACGCTGGTGGCGGCTTCTGCGTGGGCCACGGCGGCGGCAAGAAGTGTTCGTTCCCAGGCTGCGAGAAAGGCTACCAGACGGGCGGGTTCTGTCGCAAGCACGGCGGCGGCGCGCGCTGCCACGTGCCCGGGTGCGGCAAGGTGGACGCCGGCAAGGGGCTCTGTCGCGGTCACGGCGGCGGCAAGCGGTGTCAGAGCGAGAACTGCCCCAAGGCGGACGTCGGCGGCGGGTTCTGCACAGCGCATGGCGGCGGACGGCGATGCACGGAGCCTGGGTGCACCAAGATCGATCAGGGCGGCGGCAAGTGTCGCGCGCACGGCGGGGCGAAGCGCTGTCGCCACGCGAACTGCACGCAGGCAGCACGTGGCGCGTCGGGGTTCTGTCCAGACCACGGTGGCGCCAAGACCTGCTCGGTGGCCAACTGCAGACGGCTTGCACGTGGGAACAACGGGACGCTCTGTTCGACGTGCGCAAAGGAGCGCGATAACGCGACTGGTGATAACGCAACTGCTTCCAGTGCCACCAACAGCTCCACTCCTCGCGCACGGCGACGATCGCCACCAGCGGCGACGACTCCTTCGACTTCAGATCGCGACGCTGTTATGAAAAAGAGCCCGTCGTCCCCGACCAGCAGCGACGACCAGGGCTACTCGTCTTCTTCATCAGTTGATTCGGACACCAGGAGCTCTTCTGCGATGAGTATACTGACGTCGCCTATCAATTTAGAGCCCACAGTCCACGCCACATACACTCCAGCAGCAGCAGCACATGTAACCTCTTTAGAGAACAGCCACGAGATACACACCAGTCCGGATGACGGCTCACCTTCAAAGTGCGACGGCAGCAAAGTCGCGAGCTGCTTAGAGAATGGATGTTCGCGAAGCTACGGAGGCGGCTGCAACTGCGCATTGGACTGTCGCTGCAACCAGAACACAGCTTCGGAATCTGCTGATGGCGTGGGGAACTTAGCGCATACCACAGACGACTCTGAGCGCGTCGCGACACTCTCACTCAAGCGATACGTGCTGCAGATCCAGCCAAGAGAGCAGTGCAGCTGGCTTGGCATTGAGTCCATCCTGGCGCTGGTCTCAGCGGCAAACGACAGCATTCGAAGCGCTCACGACATCTCAGAGTACCCATCATCAGTCTCTTCGAGAGGAGCGAGTGAACGCACAGACCTTGAGCAGCAGCATGAGAATGAGAAATCGTACAAGGTCGCGATACGATCTGACTCCGCGCTGGACCTGTCGAGCGCGCTAATTGCACTCAAGAGGCTCGACGTGAACTGGTACGTGCTGGAGCAGAGCGAGGTCCCGTGGGCGAGGAAAGAAGTGGTGCTGCGCGTGCCCGAGATGATGTGCCCGGGCAACTGCGGCAACTCGGTCGTGAAGGCGATCCGTATGGTGAAGCACGTTGAGACTGCGAACCTGGTGTTCGATGTCCGCCAAGTGGTGGTGCGCGGCAGAATGTGCCCGAACGAGCTCAGCGACGCCGTGAACGCGATCGGATTCGAACCGCACGTGGACGCTGTGACGCCGTTGCCGAACCGATTCCGGTTCCGAGTGCATGAACTCGTGGAGATCGCGTTCGTGGGCAAGAAGCTGGAGCGTTTTCTGAAGCAAGTCGATGGCGTCGAGAGCGTCGTGATCAACGTGGAGCTTGCGGAAGTGCTCGTGGTCGCGATGGTGGACGACGCGTCGGCGTTGCTGCAAGCCGCGATTCGCCACGGGTTCTTGATGGTGGAAGTTCCCGACCAGCCTCCTCCGCATGATGCCCATAGTTGTAATCACCACCTTCACAGTGGAAAACCTGACCACCAAAGCGCCATGCTGATGAACTCGTCTGGAGGCTCGCAGGCAATGGAGGATGACGAAGGACGACATGTCTGCGACATCAAGATCTGCCCCCACAACGGTTGCGAGCAGTACCGAGCGACCGTAGCGCACACCGCAGCGCTGGCAGTCGGCTGGTCCGTTCCCGGGTGCGCTATGACCTGGGGCGGCGAGTGCACGTGCGGCGAGAAGTGCAAGTGCAAGGGTTGTCCAACGCACAACCCAGCGAGTTAGCTAGCGTTGGCAAAAAGGAGAACAAACCGTGTACAGATCAGTGTGTTTGTTATATAGAGGGGGGGGTATATAGAGTTTTGATTGTTCACGCGTTATATGCTACCACGAAATGTACGCTACCTCGTCATACTGAGCAAAGATTCCAGCGAGTTGTCCAGCGATCTCGCAGCCGTGCAGGTTTTATGAGACGAGAGAGGGATATTGTCGCCTCCAGATCAGCGGTGGTGGAGTCCTCGATGGTTGTCGCGCTATCGCACAAAAACGCGCTCAACATCGGTCGCTGAAAAGCAGCGTGTGCGCAAACGTGCGCGGCGCTGTAATCACCGCGTTCTTCTGCGATGGCGCGACGATCATCGACGGTCTCACGACCACCGATCTGCACTCGCCTCTTCTTGATGCGGTTGTCGGGGTGCCGAGCGAGGACTTTCTCCAAGAAACTGGTGAATGTGTGTGTCCACTGCTCTACAGTGTGATTAGCGCTCTCAATCGTTTTGCATAATGTGGCATCGCGCTGCGAGCGAGGCATGGCGCCACAAGGCACCGCCAGCTGCGGGCCTGCCCGGCGAGCGAATCGAAGCAGCTGGGGAGTCTGGATGGAGTGCGGGACTTGACTTGGTCGTTGTAGGGGGGAATTGAGAACTGGGAGCCGATGAGCGAGTTGGCGGCGAGCGCACGCGTCATTCTCAAGCGAGAGGCCGCTCAAGAGTCCCTACCAGGGCAGGAAATAAGCCAGAAAGAACAATTGAGAGCGACAGCGAAAGGAATGGACCAGTCGACGCGCGTGGAGGCGCTCGGCGGCCAGCAGACGCTGCGTCTGCAGCAGCTCCAGGGCCTGAGCAACGACCTCATCTACCGCCAGCACCTCCTGCAGCAGCAGCCTGATAACCCCCAGCAGAAGCCCCACGACAGACCCGCGCGCTACAATCAGCCGCATCCGCACTCAAAGGCTCCTCCCTCGCGCACGGTCGAAGCGGTTCTAGAAGCGCGGAGGAGCGATAGTAATGGGTCGACAGCGGCGCGCTTCCGCAGTAAAACCGAAGAGGCGAGGGGCAGCATCCGCACGGAGCGGTCCGAACGCCCAGAGCGTCACTATCAGCAGCTACAGCATGGCGCGAGCAACCAGAGCCACCACCAGCTGCTTGTGCCGCCGTTGTTCACCAACAGCGCTAGTGTGGCTCGTCACCAGACTCAGCCGCGTCGGTCTCACCCGTGAGTTAACTTTTCTGTCACTTTCTTTAGTTTCTTACAACAACAGCGTGGCTTAATACAGCTCTTGTGAACTCGCAGGTCCCGAAAGAAGACTTGATGGAACGTTCGCGTCAGGCAATCGAGTATGCAAAGGCAAAGCGGGCCAAACTGCAGGAGCTGGAGGAGAAAAGAAAGAAGCAGTGCGAGCTTCCTGAACGACCCCAGATCCTAGGAAGAAGTCCTTCGTCATCATCACCGAGAGACGGGGGAATTGATGGAAACTCAAGCCCGTGCTTTTACTGCAGTCTACGAAAGCGTCCCAGGCACGAGAGCTGAGCAAACTGGAGCTGAGAAAGAAAGACAAGGAGCGCCGACGTCAGAATGCGCACGGAGCATACATCCCTGGAGCAGGGGCGATCCCGGACGTGAAACTGAAGAGCTTTGGCCACATCCCCATCCAGCCTCGCGCAGTTCCAGCTTGGCGACGGGATATTTAGTTCGACACGGAGGGGGAAGTAAAGTTTTAGTTTTTGATTCGGATTTTCTGTCATCTTCGATAATATGGGGTCAATGACGAGGTAGACAGAATCTGACGAGAAATCTCGCCGAGCTTTAGCAAAGCGATTGCGCCAGATTGCCGAAGAAGATGCGCGTGCGGGTAGCAGTAGTAGTACTGTGCGATGTGAGTACGGCAGTTAGACCAATCGCGCATTTCCCTGTTCTCTTCCAGCCCCTGTCGCCCACGTAGCCTTCCAACTCCACGCACTGGTGAAGCGCATGGGTCGCTTCAGCTCGTCACATCACAGCATTCATCACGCTCACACACGCCAGCAAGGCACGTCAGCCAAAGCGCAGCCGATGAAGCCCAAGCACCGCCTACCAACACGAAGAGACTTCGCGAGAGCGATCGCCGAGCTCGAGCGCTTGCTGGCGTCCTCGGCTCACGACCAGGCCGGTGCCGACCACCAAGTCCTATTCGCCGAGCGGGTCCACCTCAAAACTTTGTTGAAAAGCAGCACATGGACGAACATCCGCGGTGCGGTGATCACGGCGTTCCTGAGGGATGGCGCAACAGCGATCGATGAGAGCACCACTGCGGACCTGGTGCTAACAAAATTGACGAGGTACTCACCTTATCATGATTCACGCTTCGAGGTTGTTGGCCAGTTTAGAGACTTTGCAGTGCGGCACGGCAACCTCGTCCGTGCGAGCGGAGGGGACATGCTCGTCATTGACGAGATTCGAGCGCCGGATCTCAGGCTCCGCCCCCTGTGGTGCTCTGCCGAACGAAGATCCATACTTTGGAACCATCCCAAGGGTGATCGTCCAGGTGGATGTGAAGCATCGTACTGGTGCAGGACTGAGCGACAGGTGCCGAAAGTACCTTTGGCTTCGACAAGTGCGTCAAGTGATCGGGATCAAGTTTTATCCGCGTCTCTCAGATGTCACACTTGCAGCGATCGCGATGCAGTTTGGTCGAGTACGAGACGAAAATGATCGTGAAGTCGTCAGTGTGGTCGACGCGGTGTCGTTCGGCTCTGCCGACGTGCACCCGAGCGCCAATCTCCCACAACCCATCAGCGATCGCCTTCGAGTGCTACACCCACGTGTGATACAGCAGCACGTCAATGCAGACCAAAATCCATGGCCTGTTCGTCCTCGCGAGCCTCACGCTCCGGCTGCAGGTGACGACGCTTTCCTGTACATCCGATACGAGGATGCGACGTACTTGGGACCAGGCGTCAACGACCTTCTCCCCGGTGCGGTTGGCATGATCATCCCGCCGACGCGGACCAAGACCTGCTCGTGCAGCTGTTTCCTCTCTTGGATGCGTACGCGAAAGCTGATGCTCGTGTGACAAGACGTCGGCAAGATGCTGCTGCTAGAGGGCAATGAGGGACGAAGCAGATAAGTTGCATGAGATTAAATGTGTTGAGCTGTTCCACGTATCTAGTCCCAGGCGCCTCGAAACTCGCGAAAGCTGATGCTTGAAGAGTGAGACGTCACCGAGGTGGTGCAGCGACAAGCGGCAGACGCCAGCGACTGAGTGGGATGGTGGAGGATGTTAACAAGGTGGGTCTATTCTTCTGTGGGCTCGTTTGTTTATGAGAGAGAGAAATAGCGTCCCTAATCCGGCTTTATGAGCGCGCAAGTGCATTCGAGTGCCATGTATGAGAACGAACTGATCCATAAGTGAATGATGTGGTGAACGGGGATATGGGCGTTGTGGATGCCTCCTCTTATGTATTTGACTTCTTTTGGATACGTATCATGTTACGAAAGCGTTGGTTCCTTTCTTTCGTTGTCTGTCTGTCTGGCAGTCTACAACTCTTCGTTCTTGCGCGTGATCTTGAGCAGCTCGACGTCGAAGACGAGCGTGGCCTTGCCCGGGATCTTTGGCGGTGAGCCGTGGTCGCCGTATCCGAGTCCCGACGGGATCGTCAGCTTGCGCTTCTCACTGAGCAAGGCAAGGCAAAGCAAACGCAAAGCGCACACAGAAAGAAGAAAAAAGAGAAATCCCAGTTAGAACTCGACCAAGCATGCGTTCGCGAAAAGCATACGCAGCACAAATAATAAGGCATCTCTCGTACCCGACACACATGCCAATGAGACTGAAGAGGATCATTGTAGCAGCAACGCGTCACGAGAAGACACAGAAACACACAGCACGTTAGTCAACCGGAAAGAAAGATCAGTAGTGCATCCACCACAATGCGGATCGACTCAGAATGCCGCTATTATCGCATATGACGCCTTGCATCTTTCACGTACCCTTGGTCCCAGCCCTGCATGGTTCACACAAGAAACAATATACAAGACAACAACAGCCGCGTTAACATCACGAGCTCAAGCGCCATCTCTCAAACGCAAACAACAACAACACAAGCGCAGTTCTGTACCTTGATGACTTGGCCGGCGCCGAGCGTGAAGTCGAACGGCTGGTTGCGCGGCAGACTCGAGTCGAAGACCGAGCCGTCCGTGCGCAGACTGCCCGTGTAGTGCATCGAGAGCTTGTCGCCCGGCTCGCTCTTCTGCTCGCAGACCTCGGGGCGGAACTTGACGCCGATGCGCAGCTTGGCGTTCGGCGCGAGGTCCGCTTTCGCCTGCACGACGCTGCTGGTGGAGGCGGCCGCGAGCGCCAGGAGCGCCAGGAGGCCGGTGGTGAAGGCCTTCATTTTTGTGTGTGAGTGTACGTGGCTGGCGCTGGTGGTCGATCGGTTGAGCTCTTGGCGTCCAATTCGAGAATGGCTGTCATGTCACTTCAAAGTGGTGTCAGAACTTGCCACGCGGCACTCCGGCGGTTGATTGGGTAATATTGGGAGAGCGGGGTATCTACCAATGAGAGTGCCTCACATTTCTCTTGCAAAAGTGGAAGTTCAGCGCAATCTATATACAGTTGAGTGGATGCTGCGAATATCGTTCAGTTTTGTCTAATAAACAGTAAATACACCAAAATGTATCAAAATCGGATCCGAAGCTAATACTAAAACGAGCACTTCAAGTGTTAATTCATTCTGGAGAAAAAATGACTTGAATATTGTAAGTGCTTTTGGAGAACTGCTGGCGCGTATGATGAATTGACACAAAAAAGTGCTCTGGATTTGCGACCAATTAGGAACTTGTTTTACAAAAGTCCATAATGAAATGGGTACACTTGCCAACGTTTGGCGTCGCTTTGGATCGATCGATCCCCAGCAGACATCAAAGTTCGTGAAGCAGAGGAAGGGCGATGGCGAGCGTGGATCTGGTGGTGGCGACGCTCAGTAATGACGAAGGCGGCCTGGAAATGTGGATCGAGAAGCTGGCAGACTCGGTGGCGCGCCAGCAAGGTGCGTTAGTTAGTTGCGGACTGAGAGCTGCAAGACTTGGTGATGAAGGCTATTTCTCGCCGCATGTGCCCATACTGTGTGTGCTGCGTAGGGTAGAGTCGTTGGAGGTGGTGTCGACGCGCGAGCGAGTGGCGGGGCGAGTCGACTGCGCGATCAAGATGATGGTCGCAGCACATGCGGACAAGAGGTTCAACGCAGAAGGTGCGTGACACGCAAGGGGGCATGCTGGGCGATTGGCTGCGAAAGTTGACTTACAGTCGCAATATATTGCGATTGCCACAGCTACGACGAAGCTGCTCGCGACGTGCAAAGCGCTCATGCGCGATCGAAGAGGCATCGACTTGCTGCTGACTGCCGAGGTGAGCGGTTGCATCCTCCTCCACTGTGCAGGATTTCCCAGTCTTGAAGAGCGATCACATGTGTTCTAACTCGTGCGTCCTTGGTTCGTAGACCTTTGGATGTTTCTTGCGTCGAGCGCGCGCCACACCGACGATCCCAAGCGACTGGCGCGTCAACGAAGAAGCGCTCAGGTGCATGATCAACTCGGTCTACTCTCGTCCCGAATTCGTCACGCAGCACTTTGTAGCGAAGGCGTATCTGAGTCGACTTCTGGATCTCGCAAAGGTAGGTCAATCAATGTACGATGCCCAGGTCCAAGAGCGGTCATACAGTACTTACCTGTGTGTGATTCGGTATATACGGCAACTTCCTGGCCCCGCGTCGTTCCACTTGCTCATTTGGAAGTGCGTTCTTGTCTCCTGCGAAGCTCCGTGCGTGATCGAGTACCTGTGCGGATCGCTTGAGGGGTGGCAGCTACTATACACGGTAGGTGCATCCATCTCAGCTTGGAAAAATTGTTGGAGGCGATCTCGTGAATTAAGATCACTCACCTGACTGAAACCGTTGTCTTTTTGAAGACGCTGTACTTCAGTTTCCATGGAGATCATCTCTTTGGAGTTGCTATCGCAGCCGATCGCTCAGCGCTGGTTCTCGACCTGCTCAAGCTCATCGCTGTGCTCGTGAACGAGACGAAGTGGACGAAAGAAGCCGAAGACGCGCAACCAGAGCTCTACGCGATCATTCGCCGGTAAGGAGGTTGCATCGCTGCTTTGTAATGAATGCTGAAGTTTCTCAACAGACTCGAGCGCCATTTATTGGTCATTTGCGCAGATTGGGCGAGCTGCTGCTCAGCATCCTCCGTGCGGCGCATCCAAAGATCTCGCGCCTAAACTCGACGCTGCTGGACATCAAGAACAAAGTGCTGGAGGTCTTCATGTTCATCCCGGCGTGGTTGCTCACTGCGTTTATCGAGAGAGAGCAGCAGCGCGAAGGAGAAGAGGTGGAGGTGTTCGACACCAAGGAGGTAGACACGCAGGATCCACTCATGATCCCAGTCCTCGCAGCGCTACTCCAGCACCTTCAGACGATGCTTCTGGTGACTCGAGTCGAGAAGGTCCGGTACGTGGTCCACACCGTTAGAGCCGTCGAAGCGAAATCTGATGGATTTTGTGAAGCTTGCTGACTCCTGTTTCATCGATTTCTGGTCTTAACTGAGCAGTCAATTCAGTGAGATCCTCCCCACTCTCATCGTGTGCCACAATCTGACGCAGACGGCAAAGCCAGACGTCAAGGCGTTTTTCAAGAAGAGCATCTTCCCAAACCCAATAGAAGTTGGAATTTCGTCAGAGGCGAAGACCTCCCAGACTCTTGTCAGCAGCGAACACGGAGCACAAGCAGAACTTGTTCTTCTTCAAGCACCTCACGTTCTTCTTGACGTGTCTCGACACGAACGTCAAGCGCTACACTGGCGAGTGGCTCTACCTGCTCTGCGATCAGAATGGTCAGAACAGTGCATCGTCAAGAGTTGTTTATGCAATTATTAGTACGTTATGTCTTACCCAAGTCTTTGTGTATCTTGTTGTTTTCATGTAGCGGATGAGTACACAAAGCGCACGGGTCTCGGAAACGCGATCGGAATGCTGCGAATCAAAGGGTTGGCGTGAGAAACCAATTTTTCTGAGGAAGATTAGCTGACCAAGTCCCACTCCATGCATTTCTTCCTGTACACAAGTGTCAAACCCAAAATCAACTCTCATTCATTTCTAAATCATACCATGTACAAGGTTGTCCTTCTTCTACTTCTGAAAGCTCTTGAGGAAGTGGATTCGGCGATGCGCTTCTCCCCCGTGCCTCTCATGGAGCTTCACAGTCTCTTCGTCAGTGCTGCACTTGTTCGTCGCATCACCACCCTGGAACACGAAAAATGTGTCCCCGTCTTGCTCTTGCGACTGGAATCCGCACCATTCCATGAACTTTGGGTGTGCATCGGAGCCCAGCGCTGCGACGTTTTTCGCGAAAAATGGATTGCTTGCACGGATTCTCTTGAATTTGTCTTCGCTTGGATGCTTCGTGATGTTCTCCAAGTATCTCAGTGCTGCGGGGGATGAAGGTGAAGATCAACTGTCAGCACCAAGACGTACCGACGAATGCAATTGAGCAGTACCAGCAAGACACATACCTGCAGAGATAGCATTACGACATTGACTCGCGTCGTTAGTTGTCAGCAAGTCGTGTAGTTTCTTCACTTGTTCCCTTTTGATCAGCACAAACAGCAAGCAGCACATGGTTGGTTAGATTCACCTTCAACTATGGACAACAGCTTCCCATGTTGTTCAACGTACGTTTTTGATGTTTCCGAGCTTGAAGCCACCTCGCCAACAAAAGCAACAGGGTCGACCAAATGGTCGCCAACAGAGAAAGAAACAGAGCGCACTTCGCTCCCAGCTGGCAACTGAACACGGAAATCGCCACCACCACTGCCACCACAGGACACCTGGCGTCCGAAATTGGTTTCCAAACGAATCGAATCCATCCAAGCGCCTTTCCGTCCGCTCACAGCCGTGATGACTTCGTCTGCAAACAGAGTCAGCTGAGCAGTAGGCGATGACGCAGCGCCGCTAGCGTGCGAATTGCCCACAAGAGGGCCAACCACCAAGTTGCCATCGTTTTCTTGGTTCTCGTTGCCGACAGCTTTGTAGACAAACTGGATTCCGTCGAAGAACTCACCACCCCACACTAGCACAGACACACAAATAACATAGTCAGATATGAGCAGGTGGATAGGAAGAAAAAGATTATGGACAGGGAGACTTACGCAGCACTTTTGCGACGCGGTAGCCTTCCTGCGAGTTTGCCGCCTCGGCAGTGCACTGCTCGTCAGTGCATGGACCATCCGCTCCAAAGGCGCGAAGAGGAGGAGCGCGTACAAACTGCTTCTTCATCGTCTTGCAAAATGCCACAAAGCTGTCAGCGTCCGTCAGCAGCAAGATAGCGAAATGACTGATCACGGCGCTTGCAAAAGGCATAGCAATGTTGCCGCTCGCGTCCAGTCCATGCAAAGTCAAATGTCCTTGTTCGCTTCCACTGGAAGTTGCGGTTTCAGAATCTCGCTCGAACGCAAGAACCTCGGTGGCGTTGATCAACAGCTTGAGCTTGCTCTTCGATCGCAGGAGACCAATGTGAGCGTACGACCCAAACGAAAGCAGCGATGGCGGGACATCCGCGGTGACCGCCTTCTTCGACTCGTTATCATGGATTTCACACGTCACACCACCTTTTTGTTGAGTGCTTGACGTGCGAAATGCCACAGTGGTGCGTCCGTCATCAATGACGACTTTCAAGATGCCCACTTGTTTGAGAAGAGTTGCATCTGGACTGAGCAAGTCGATTCGCACGAGGAACGACATCGAGAAGCCGGCATCTGGTGACTGAGCCGGGAACTTGGCTTTGATAGACTGACTCGAGAGCAATTGCACGCCGAATGACGCAGCGCCGTCTGGATGCGGGATCTGGAAAGGCTTGCGCACAGGACAGCCCGACTTGTTGAGCACGTGGTTCTCATTACCCGAGCTATCGACCAGCCAGCTCGCTCCATTTGATGCTGGTTCCGAGTCTTGGAGTTGCAAGTACAACAGCGGACGCTGCGCCAACACAAACCAGCACAGCTCCGACGAACTTCGTGGGCAGAGCAACGACGCCAAGCTCTCAGCAGTGAATCCTCTCTGGTTAAAAGACCCCACCAGTTGGATCGAGTTGGCGGCATGCGCAGTCATGTTCTCTGTCTTCTCCTCCTTCCGTCCATGGAGACAGTACGGATTCGGACATGCTTGGTTGCCACAGCCCAGGAGCATGTTCTTGCAAAGCTGTTGAGACAACTCGATAACTGACGCCGCCGCTGAGTTTGACCCCGACGACGAGGAAGAAATCGGTCTCCCATCTGGCGATGTTTGCTGCTGTTGTTGTCCGTCTTCGCTTCGCTGACTCTTCCATTCAGCAGAGCCCGACACACGACCTTGCACCTCTCCAGTCTTCACCGTCCGCCCGCGTTCAAGCTCTTCTTGCTCGACTTTTGCGCGCGACTGCAACAGCTCAACGCGTGGACGAGCAAGCGCACTCTGGAGACTCTGGTTCATCTGCGCGATCGTGGATTTCAGCCATTTCTCGCTCACTTCTTGCCGACGCGAGCGCATTTCGTCCCAGTTCTGCGTGTAGCGCTTGGCCGTGTCGACAACTTCTTCGTGCGAAAACGAAAAGATGTACGACAGCTTCTTGCCCCAGCCGACTTCGTACGTCAACGGGCAGTCGAGCTGGTCTTCGCAGGAATCGCAGTGCAGCCAGCGCTTAGAGTGCTCCGAGTACACTTCGGTCCACACGTGATCCGTGACGTCCAACACATATCGCGCTTCGAACCCCATCGCTCGGCAGCACAGCGTGAAACAGTTTGCCCATTCACCGCAACGCCCCGTGCGCGATTCCAGCAGCTTGGCAGGGTTGTTGTAGCGCGGGAACCGCGTGAGCGAGCTGCATTGCGGGCACTGGTACACTTCGACACGTCCCGCTTCGCCGCTAAACTCCTCTGGGGTACTCGGCGACTCCGTGCGAACAATGCTCGTGTTAGAGCATCCACAGGCAGCGCATTTCGGCTGGTTCATCCACGTGAAGAACTCGCGCTTGAACCAGTGCAGCAGCTGCATCACGAGCTCGTCCTGGTACGCGGGCATCGGCGACGGGTTTGCATGCGCGCGCTCGTGCAGAGTGTCGACAGGGATGTGCTTCAGTGCCTCTGCTTGCACCTGCTTGCTCTCGTACTGGCGAACCCGCTCGAGGGTACTCTGAAGTCGACTAGCCATGCTACGCTCTCCTTGCTGGTACAGCGATCGGAGCATGACTTCGTCGGATTTTTTCCTGAACTCGGCGGTCACCATCGCTGCCTTCACGCGCTGCAGATCAAAGTCTCCGATGGAAGACACGTCGCGATCAGCGTGACGACTGAGAAAGAGACACTCGCCAAACTCGCTGTGTCCAGCTCCTGCATCGCACACAAAGCCGCCAAGTGGTGCAACTCTGTACCAGAGATAGATCGGCTGAACAAAAGCCCCCGACACGCCTTCGTTCAGGTTTCGCGGGATCTTGACGTACGCCGATGACGGTGGTGATGATGGCAGCGGTCGCTGGTCTTCGCCAACGACGACTTGGATGTCCGTGACCGCAAATGTGCTCAGTTCGTCCTCGCTTTTGCGGAAGACCGAGTCGAAGCTCAGCCGAACCGCAGTGCTGCTGCTGTTCCCGCTGTTGCAGTTCACACCCAACGCTTGCTTTAAGGCGCTGCTTGGAGTGGATGTTGACGGTGAGGCATCGCCGTGTTGCTGGTGATCCACACTCAGTTGCGTCAGAGCCCGGTTTCCACCTGAAAGAGAAGAGAAGAATCAACATTAGCACCACACTCAATGCCTCATTAGCGCCACAGTTGTAAATCCAGATAGTAGATCGTACCTCGCTTCACGCACAGATACACGTGATCGCCCGGTGCGGAGAAATTCAGATCCACGGGCAATTTCGTGAATCCCGGAGGCGCAGGAACGTCGATCTCGCCAGCGACAACGGCGATGTCCGAGATGAACTGCGCTCCAATGGCGTCCAAGTCGTTCCACTCCAAGGGCGACACAGGGCGGGCCGCTAGTAAAACATGCACACACATTGCGGAGAGTGTCGTTAGTAAACTAGCCCAATAAAATGAACACCCCCACATTCAGTGTAGATACATCAGCATAGAAGACGTACAGGTCGTGCAGGTTTGCGCGCACGCTTGGCAGATCAAACGTGACGAGCCGCTCTGGAATGCTGGCTGCACAACGGGGACAGCGCCAAATGCGCTCTTCGTGCAGATTTGGCGCCAGTCTGCAGGTAGCACTGCTGAAGAGGAGGGGGTTGAAGAAGAAGTCAAAGAGATCAGGAACAAGCGCGGACGGCTCTCGTCTCGACGCACGACGAGCTGCGAGGAGGAAGACGATGACGATGACGCGCTCAGCAGCTCGCCCTTGGAAGTGAGCAGCGCCTGCTCCTCTGGCGCCACGCCCACGAGCGAGAAGAGCTGGAACTGCAGCAGCTCCAGCGAGAGCGTGACGTGGCTGCCGTCAGAGACGTCGCCTTCGATCACCGCGTCGATGTAGTATCTGGTAGAACACACACACAGCGTGCGAGAGAGGGTAGAAGTGCATTAGATAGTGCCTTAGTGACTGTACGTGGAGTATGCAGGCGTGTGTGTGGGGCACAGCGGACGCACTCTTGCTGGTCGTAGACGACCGCGATCTCCATTGAAGTCGTCGCCATGGTGCTTGGCTCTCGTCTTCAAGTGCTCCTCTTGGATTCGCATGGAAAAGAAGGTCAGCTTTCAGTGACTGCGATTGGATAAAAATGTGGCATCATGTCATTAAATGAAGATATCCCCATTTAGTGTCGGTACGGTACATGTCCACTGAGACGAGAAAAAAGCCAGAAGAGATTCGCCAAACGGCACACTTCTTATCATCCCAAAGCTGTGTAAAAATGGGGTCTGAACAGGTGAGCAGCTCCTAGCTCTTGGGATTATCACGAGGATCGTAAACCTCAACCAGCTCCCATTAGCAAAGAGCACCCGAAGGGCACAAGCCATTTACACACACCCGCAGGACGATGCAGCTCTTCAACTCCGCTCTCCTGGCGCTCGTGGCGCTCGCAGCCGCCTCCAGCCGCAGCAGCAGCAGTAGCTTCCTCGTGCAGGCGGACCCGGACCTCCCGCCGAACGCCGACCTGGGCGTCGCCGTCACGTACCTCCCGGACCTCTGCGAGAGCACGAGCAAGACAGGCGACAAGCTCTACATGCACTACACGGGCCGCCTCTACACGGACCGCACGGTCTTCGACTCGAGTCGCCCGCGCAACCGCCCGTTCGGCTTCAAGCTCGGCGCGGGCCAGGTCATCAAGGTGCGTTGCAGATATCATTTGGATGTGCGGATACCTATATGGAGAGCGCGTGCTAATGTGTATCCCCCCTCTGTGACTATGTGCGTTTGTGTGTTGTTTAATGCGAAATGCGCAGGGCTGGGACGAAGGGTACGTGCGTTATATTGTTCATTTTGCCCATACTTGTTGCGGAGCTCAAAGGACTAACCAAGCTATGATGTTGTTTATTGCTGCGACGTGTTGCTGACACACCATCAGTCTCAGTGGCATGTGCATCGGGTACGCTTAAAGGCTCTAGGTTTCCTTGTCTGCGGTCTTTGACATTCCTAGCGCACTCACATTTTTTGTATCGCAAATTTGTCTCCCTCCCTACAGTGAAAAGCGCACGCTGACTATCCCGTCGGACCTTGGATACGGCGACCGCGGCTCGCCGCCAAAGATCCCGGGCAAGGCCACGCTCGTCTTCGACGTCGAGCTCGTCAAGATCATGCGCGACGGCGCCGAGTTGTAAAACACAAAAGCAGCAATGATATTTCGCGCAAGTCGGGCATTGAAGGCTCAGTTGCAATTGCGTGTGAGGTGATTAATCTCCGGTGCCTGGCAATGCGTTAGGGGCCACCACACCATATACGTGCATCATGACAAACTGAATACACAGGTACATTATGGTTGCGTGACTTCGCAAGGAGAGTCTACAACGGTGTATCAATGCTCTTTTCGACGCAAACCGGGCCAACTGCAACGAGCTCCGCGAAGGTATCAGCCGAGGTCGAAAGGTCAATTCGACGATCACACTGGCGCAAATCTATCACCAGCGCTGTGTTGATCGCAGCAAGAGCTGCCAACAAAGAGCGTATTTGTGCTGGACGACTCTGCGTGTTTGCGCCACAAAGCGCGAAACTCTGCGCTGCTCAATGGAGATAACGGTTTCCCAAACAGCGCCGATCGATGGTTTCATCCGAAGACGAAACACAAGCCTTGAACGACGCAAAATACCAGCAGTTGTCGCTATTTCCATCCTCAGGGCCTGTGTCGACGTCTCAGAGTGGACCAAAAGTCAGCACGCCATGGCGTCATCCATGCAGACCTCTCTTAATAAACACATTAATCAACCTTCGATCCCCATATCAACCAACACCCACACCGAGATTCGCAATGTTCACTCTCCATCATAAGAAGATCGAGTTGCTTTGCTGAGTGGTTTTGGTCATAAGAGTCGTAAGAGTCCAGCGTTGTAGTCAGCAAGCGATGCATGAATTAGATCCCAAGATACGAAAACCAGCTTCAGGGTGAAGCTGCAGATACCAAATTCCTTCAATTACAGATGTGATTAGCATGAACTCCTACTCAAAAAGTCGTTTTGTAGCTACTAGAAAAGGGTGGTGGTGGGGGACGCTTTGTTTGCAAAATGGAGACGCGTCGTCAAAGGTCACTTTTGGTTTTCCTTCTAGATCCCCAGACGCCACACAACCACACAAGCACGAACCACAAGAGAGAGAGAGAGAGAGAGCTCACCACCAAGCAAAGCTGCCTTCCATTCGTCAATCAAGATCCAAGCTCCCACAAGACATCCTCAAGAGCAAACAGAGCAACCGGCGCACTATGAGGCAAGGGCACTCTGCGTCGAGCGTCCATCCGATGACGCTCAAGTCGCTTCCGCACGTCAAGTTCGCATCCCCCAAAGCCTCCAGGTCCTTCTTTGACGGTTCGGATGACGACGACTACGATGCCGAGAATGCAGGGCACGATGGCAATGGCAATTGCAGCAGCGGGGTCCTCAGCCGGTTCGCGCGCTTTGTCGGCCGCCAGCGGCTCTACAAGGTGCTGCTGGCCGCGATTCTCGTCGTGTTCGCAGTCAACCACGCCTGCCGCTCCGTGCACGAGCTCTTCTCCGTGCGCTACGTGGACGGCAAGCGCTGCGAGCG
>JAADVK010000591.1:0-20969 GCA_023334975.1 Globisporangium sylvaticum | reverse complement strand
CTCGCTCATGCCTTGGACTGCTGGATCTCCAGCGACTTCTGGTACGCTTCGATGGCCTTCTCGTGGTCGCCCTTCTCAAATAAAATCTTGCCCAGCAGCGTCGAGGTCGTGGCCGACGGCTCCGAGGAGTTCCGCATCCTCTGCCTGGACGTGCCGCAGCCCGTCGCCGAGGTGTCGTGCGTGCAGGAGCTGGTGCAGCGCGGCCACCGCGTGGACCAAGCCGAGTCGAGCGACATCGGGTTCCTCGAGTCCATCATCTCCAACTACGATGCGCTGCTGAGCTCTTATGATTTTTTTTAACATGTCCATTATTATTAAAGCGGACAGCAGCAGTCGACGTGGTAACTCCCGTGAAGGTTCAATCAGCAGCTCGGAGGAGGTCTTGACGCCACGCCGCCTGGCTGGCACTCTCGTGCATGGTTTTCCAGCTGGAGGGCCACGACTTCATCAGGTTTGTCCTCTAGGAGGGGGCTGTTGACAAGCTCGTCAACCTCTTGAGGCAAGAGCAGGTGCTCGCAAGCTGCCATTTGGGGATCTAAATGCGTCCGATCAACGGGACATTGTCGGCGTTGTACACGTTCACACAAACGTTGTTTGGACACCCAGACAACACGTTTGTAAACTTATTTTCCATCGATTCGATTGTTGTCAATGATCACACCATATTAACTAACTTTTAAAAAAGAAAATGAAGCTATTCTTCGTGATGTTCTGCTGCTAATAAATGTATCGAAAACGCCTTCACGAAGTGTTTTTGAAAAGCCCTTTAAAGAATAAAATCCTCTATATTGTGATTATAAAGTGGTATGACTTTTTAAAGGAAATGTTGGAGCGTTTTGATTGGCAAAAAAGTGGCAGAGCGGACAGCCCGTCCACTCAGTGGATCCTTGGTGTTGGCTCAAGACCGCTTTTCAGCCCACACTTTTGTTGTCTCTGGTGCATTTCTACAGAGAAAGCCAGAGTTTATGTGTGTTGCTTCCTTCCCACCGCCAACTGCCCACTCACACTTTCTCAGTCTATTTTTAGCATCAGCTCTCAAACACACACTCACTCACAAACTCTCCCACAAACAAGAGAAGAATTCGACGATGGTACAGAAGACAAAGACGATGGCCAAGCTCGTGCTGCTCCTGGCGCTGACGCTGGTGTTCCTGTCCACGATGGCGCCGTCTACTGCCAGCGCGCAGCGCATCCTCCGAGCGGACGTGAGCGACCGCGCGCTCTCGGCAGCGCAGCCAGAGCCAGTGGCGCGCGCGCTCGAGACCTCCACCACCACGACCAGCAGCTCCTCCAAAGCGAGCAGCGCCGCCACCGAGACGCTGAGCGAGAGCGAGAGCAACACGGCGTCCACGACCGCCAAGTCCACGACCGAGACGCATCCCGAAGGCCCGTCGCTCTCGTCGTTCACGGGCCCGATGCTCGCCGGCGCCGTCGCGATCCTGCTCATCGGCTTTGTCATCGCGTTCAAGAACCGCAAGAGCAGCTAAGTGGGCGGATGGCTGTGACGTTGGTGTCCCCAGTTATAACCCCCCCCGTACTCCTCAACCACCAGCATCAGCTCCAAGCCATCCAGCACGCACGGAAGCCTCATCTCTTCCTGGTCGCCCACTCCCCCTCACATTCCAGTCCAGCCCCGCAAAAACAACAACTCGTATTTATGCGCGCCTCACCACACACGCGAATACGTAGCCCTCGTAGCATTTTTTCCCTTCAAATCGGAGTGTGGAGTTTGTCCACACATACGCAGCAGCCCCCGTAGTTAATAGTAAGTTGTTAATAGAGAGAGTTGAATTCGAAGTGACCGCAAATCAATGAACGTAGAATGAAGTGAGGGAGGCTGTGCACAGAATCGTTTCGACAAGCTCTTGAGATCCAGAGAAATTGATACAATGCTTGTGGGGATCGCCCGCGACGCTTCTTGAGGCTCGTAGCCCATTGATGATTCTCGTGTCTGCTGTTAGAGATGGAGGAAGATCACTGGTGGCTGATGCAGGCGGCGTCATGGCAGTTGGCGCATGAGCAACACGTACTTTTCCTTCCTCCACTGTGCAGACCTCGCCTCTTCCGACCCCGAACCAGCTGTACTACAGTAGCAGTGTGACTGGCTGCGGTACCCTCCAGACAAGGTCTAAATGCAGGCAAAGTGGTCCTTGGATGGCAGTCGGACAGCAGTGTTTACAGTGTACCACCATTTCGGTGCTTTCTGGTGACCGCGCTGCCTGTCTGTCTCCCGAATGAACGACATTATGTAGAGTCTCGTCGTGCCTGCCATGAATGAGGCTGGCGGACTGGTGGCTGGTCATCATCATCGAAGGTGGTCGACTGCAAACAAATTGTCTCAGTTCCCAGTCGCTGTGATGTTAGAGTGGGGACCACCTCGCTGTGTCCATCGAGCAGCTCGTCTGAATGCTTCTGTCGAAAGCTGAAGACTCGAAGCAGAGTGAGGTGCTCGTCAGCGTGATGCAAATGATCATCCAAGCGTATCAATACCGCTCGCCCACCCATGTCAATCGCAAACTCTGTGGCTGGTCATCATCTGCAAGAAGAGCTGGTGGAGAGTCGTCTGACAGAGAGAGAGAGAGAGAGAGCCACCTCACAGTGTCCATCAATCAAAGATAGTTGGTGCTGGTCAGCCCTTGCCAACTGCCAAGTGTTTATGAAGTGAGCTGCTCATCATCAGCTTCATGTGCACCAGCAAAACGAAAAGTGAGAAATTGGTTCTTCCCAAAAACATCGTCCAAAATGAGTGAAAGAAAAGATCTAATATTTGTGCAGCAATTCCCAACCCCCAACTCCATTTCTCTATTCAGAATGGGTTGATCTTGCGCGCCGCCTTGACGAGCAGCGACGGGTAGTAGCGCTTCTCTGGCGAGAGCGCGCCGAGCGTGTACTTGGTGTCGCCATTCAGGTCGCGCGGCGCGCGCTCCATGATGATCTTCTTGAGCTCGTCGAGCAGAAAATCGTCGCCCAGGATAGGGTCTTCGAGGATCGGATCCGTGTGCGTCTTGCCTTCAAAGTAGCGCACCTTCACGGGCACTTGGCACGACTCGAGCGCGCTCGCAAACTGCTCCGACGACCGCCAGCTCACGGTCTTGTCGTTCGTGCCGTGGAACAGGTAAACAGGCGGGAAGTCCTCTAAAATATGCTTCACCTGCGACAATTCGCTCTTCGCGAGCAGCCGCAGCGCCGGCGAGTAGTACGCGAGCTTCTTGGCCATGATGCGCTCCACGACGTTCTTGTCAAAGCCGTGGCGGTGGAACGTCTCGACCGCGACCTCGATGTTGTACGGCCCCGAGATGCCGATGAAGCTGCGCACCTGCTTGAGCTCCCAGCTCGGCGGCTGCGAGAACAGCGCGCTCTCCGTGCTCGCGACGCTCGACGTGTGCGAGAAATGGCTGCACGTCGACAGAGTGGGCGATGGCGCACACGAGATCGGGACTCGCCCTCCCGCTGTACCGCCATTGTTGTTGCTGTGCCGACGCATCGCAATTTCCTTATTCTCGACGAGCTCCAGCAAGGCGCACACCGCGATATGCGCACCGGCGGACTGTCCCACGACCGTCACGTTCTCCGGGTCGCCGCCAAAGAGGTGCACGTTCTCAAACACCCACTGCATCGCGTTCATGGCGTCGTCGACCATGTCCGGGACGATACCCTGCGGGAAGTTGCGGTAGTCTGGTGTGACCACGACGATGCCGCACGCCGAGAGCACCTTGCCGATCAGCGCTCCCCACGCCTTGTAGCCGATGATCCACGCGCCGCCCGTGAAGAACACCACGACTGGGTACCGTGGAGTGGTGTCTGGTGCTGAAGATGGCGATCTTGGCACATTCTTGACCGAGTCCTTGTCGGCTGCCGTTTTCTTCTTCGTGCCGGGCACCGTGTACACGTCGAGCAGGTTTCGGCCTTTCATGCCGTAGATGATGTTCTTGTGGATGTGCTCGTCCATGAAGAAGTAGATCACCATCTTGAACAGCGGCGGGAAGAGCAGCATGGCGAACCACGTGAGGCGCAGCGCGCAGAGCATCCAGCGCTGCGACATGCGCAACGCCCAGAGCAACTGCACCGTGAGCTTCGTGATGAGCCAGCTCTGCTCCGCGACCACCTCCACGACCTCCACTTTGCTCGACGGGATCGCCTGCAGCACGACCCCAGTGGCCGACAAGTTGCTGTCGTCGATGATCAGGCTCTTGCTGTGCGGGATATGGCTGCTGCTGTCCGCGATCGACGAGCAGGGCGACGCCGCGTGGAGCAGGTTGTGCAGCGAGTGGTGCGAGCCGCGCGACGACTGCTGGTGCGGGTGGTGGTGCACCTCGTCGTCAATGTACTTGCCGAGAAAGCCGCTCGAGCTCGAGTTCAAGTCGTACGTCTTGATGTTCGGCACCAGGAGCTTGCCCATGCCGCCATTGCTGTCGCCTTCGTCGTCGTCCGACTTGTAGTTCTCGTTCTCTTCGTCAATGTCCTGCACGCCCGGGATGTGGTCGAGCGTAAAGTCCTTGCTGCGCTGGTGGCGCGTATTTCCCTCTTGGTCCGCGAGCTGCTGTTGCTGCTGCGCACTGTTGGCAGAGTGTCCGTTCGACGACACGACCGTCGCGCCGTTGTGCGCGAGCTTCCACGAGAGCACGGTCTCCGCTGCCGACGCCGCGAAGCTCGCGACCGCGTCCGCATGCTGATCATTCTCGCCATCTTCTCCCTCCCCGTTTAGCTTGTGGCGTGGTGAGAGCGCCGCCACGCCCGCATCGAAACTCGCTCGCGCCACGTCCTCCGCCGACGCGTCCGCCAGGTCTTTGTGATTCACGCGCTGCGCCAGATCTTGTTCTTGCTCTTCAGTTGCACTGGCGTCACCATTGCTCTGCTGCTGCTGCTCAGTCATAACAGCAGACGTGGTGGCCCCAGTCTTGCGGCTCTTGCTGCGCTTCTTCGCCATGAATCTTGCTTCGCTTGCCTCGTTTGTTAGACACTCACACTCTCCCTGTCGCTCTGGATGCCCCCAGACGAAAGAGGAAAAAAGGAAGAATGGAGGCGCGTGAAGAAGAGGGCTCGTGCGCTGCTCTCTTGGTGTGTCGTGTGGGACTGGGGAGCTTGTGCGCGACTGGACGCGAATGTGCGGATGGTCTCGCGCTGTCGTTCACGAGCTCTGTCTGGTTGCGAAATGACCTGGAGCGTCAGCAGAGAAGTGAAACGGTCCCCACACAATCCCAATTTAGAAACCCGAAAGTACTTGCTAAAGTGTCCTTTTCGCGGTTGACTTCAAGCGACACAGTCAAGTTGGAGGCTGAAGTATACTTTACTGAAGGCAAATGGTACGCTTCTTTCCGCAGCTCTTCGTCCTGTGACATGCAATTGCTCGCATGAGTCGCATGTTCGTGCGCCAGGCTCAAAATGAATGCAGACAACGCCAACGGCGACGACGGTGCAATGTGGAAAATGCTCATTGCATGGATTGCATTATTTAACTTTACTTACTACCGCTTCATCACTATTGCTACTTACTGCCCTGGGAAAGAAGAAACCAGAATGGAGAGACCACTGCGAGTGCCACCACCATCCACCATCACTGTCGCTCAGCTGACGGCCGAGTTGTTGCGGCGCAGCTTGAAGTAGCCGCCCGAGCTCGAGCCCGACCCCACGCGCGAGCGCATGCCCTGGCGCGAGAACCGGTTCGAGCGCGAGCGCTGGCTGCCGCCGTACGAGCTGCGCGGCGACGCGTTGACCAGGAACTGCTCGTCGAAGACCTCGCCGGCCCCCACCGCGCTCGGGATGTCGTCTTCGACCACAAAGTGCTCGTACGCCGACATGTTGGCGGCGCGCTTGGCGAACGGATCGTGGCCCACAGCCGACGTACCGAACATACTCACACGCGTTGGCGGCGGTGGCAGCGGCAGGTTCTCGGCCGCGAGCGCCTCGGCCAGGCGGTCGTAGTCCACCGAGTGGTGGTTCACCACGCTGCGACCGAGCGCGAGACGGCGACCCTGCAGACGCATCTCCGAGAGCGAGTGCACCGACTCGCGCTCGTCGTCGTGGCGCATAAAGTACGTGGCGGTCGAGAAGTTGCTCGTGGTACTGATCTCTTCTGAGAGCGCCTCCGCGAGGTTCTGCTCCAGCAGCGCCATGCGCGTCGTGATGTTCGCCAGCGCGATGGACGGCTGGATCGTGAGCACGCCCAGCTCCTTGAGCTGCTTGCCGTAGCTGCAGTCGGGGATCACGGCGATCATGCGCGGACGGTTCGCGCCAAGCAGACTCGCCATCGCCTTGACGTGCTCAAGTGCACGGCTTGGCTCGCCCGTGAAGATGAGCACGTCGGTCGAGGATGCCAGTCCCTTGAGGTCGTCCTCTTTCCGGTCCTTGAGCTTGTTCTTGTACGAGATGAGCTCGCCGTTCGCTGAGCGCGTGAGGATCGCTTCGTTCATCTGGTGCCACTTCTCCGCGAGCTCTTCGTCGAGCAGCGGCACGTTGACGTGCGCGCCGTAGAGCGACAGCTCGAGCGCGACTTCGAACGCGACCTCGTCTTCGCCGATCACGACCGCGTTGCGCACCTTGTAGAACGGCAGCAGCGGACGCGGGTCGCCGTTGCCCGCCGTGACGACCACACTGTTCGTACGCGTGATCCCTTCCATCGGAAGACCACCGGTCGTACTCTGGCGACTGAAGCCACCTGGTGGACCGCCATCTTGGTCGTCCAGCGCTTTCGCGGCGACGGCGAGACGCTCGTACTGGCTCTCGCCGGCGCGCTTGAGACCGACGGCGCAGAGCACGGGGCCGATGATCTGGTTCACGACGACCGCAGCGACGATCGTGGCCGCGAACTCGGCCGCCCACGGGTCCGAACTGAGACTCTTGATCTCGTTCGCGAGCCCGAGCGCCACGCCGGCCTGCGGGGTCATCGTGAGCCACAGGTTGTTGTACTGCTTGGGCGTGAGCTTGAGCACGAAGCGACCGCCGCAGTAGCACGCGACGAAGATCGCGACGTAGCGCAGGATCACGTAGAGACTCATGAGCGGGATGGCGTCCGCCACCTGGTCGAGCTTGAGCGCCGCGCCGGTCATGACGAAGAACGGCAGGAACATGTACGGCGCCGCCGAGTCGAGGATCACGTGCATGTCGTGGCGGATCGTCGAGTAGTGGCCCGCGAGACAGGACGCCGTCATGAGCACGAGTAGCGGCTCGAACTTGACGTCCCACGAGTGGCCGTACTCGGCGATCGTGGCTTCGCTGATCGTGTTCGTGCCGATGTAGAAGAGGAAGCCCATGAAGAGCCACACGAAGCCCTTGAAGTAGAGCGAGCCGAACACCTTGAGCAGGCTGAAGGGCTTCTTCTTGCCAGGCGCGTACTCGTCCACCTCTTCAACGTACGCGTTGTGCGGGTGCGGCGCGTTGTCCGGGTCCACGGCGTGGGCCTCCAGGTCCACTTCGCCGCGCTCCTGCGGCCGCAGGTTCTGCATCTCCATGTCCATGTGGTCGTCGTCTGGCCCGCCCGGGATGCAGAAGATCGCGATGATGAAGCAGCCGATGACCACGCCGACGACCAGGTTGGACACCACGACCCCCATGGTGAAGAAGAAGTTGGCGACCGAGATGTCGAGCTTGGCGCAGTAGATCGTCGAGAAGATGCGCGAGATGGAGAACGACACGAGCACGACGAACTCGGCGGTCATGGTCGCGCCGAGCATCAGGTTCGTGAACGGCCCGACGCTGTTGAGCTCGATCTTGATGGCCATGACGGTCGCGGGCGAGCCGAGCACGGCGATCGAGCCGAACATGAGCCCGATCGCGAGCTGGCAGCTCGACTCGAACGTATCGTAGAAGAACGGGTCGTTGAAGTACGTGATCGTGAGCGTGAGCAGCACCATCGTGACGGCGTAGAGGATCGCGAGCAGCTGCAGGATGCCCTTGATCTGCGGCTTGAGCTCCGGCAGGTAGATCTCCTGGCCGGCCTGGAACGAGATGAACGACAGCGCCATGGCGTTGACCGTCGGCGCGAGCATGTTGACGAGCGCGGTCGGCAGCAGATTGGCCACGAACGGGCCGGCGATGATGCCCATGACCAGGTAGCCGGTGATGAGCGGCAGGCGGAAGAACTTGGGGAAGAAGAGCCCCAGCGGGTGCGCCGCGAAGAGCACCATCGTGAACGCGAGCCCGTGCGCGAGCGTGTCGGTGATGTTGTCGGTCGACGAGAACGGCACGATGGACTCGGCCGCGCTCTTGAGCATACGCGACATGACGCCGCCGTGACTGACAGCGCTGTCAGTGGAGATTAAAACGCGGTGGTCACTCGGATTAAAAGTGTCGTGGAGCGCATTGTCGTCGTCGTTGATGGTGGTGGCGTCGGCTTGCTGGTGCTGGGCGGCGTTGGCGGCGGCGCACGCGAGGAGCGCACCAGCGCCGAGGAGTATCCGCGCTGCGCGTCGGCGGTCCATGGTGTGTACTGTTGTTGCTGGAGAGTGAGTCTTGGAATGAATGTGTCGTTGTCGTCGGAAGGAAGCAGAGACCGGATCGTTCCTCACACGCGCGCTCTTTCACAACGCGTGCACCAATTTGGAATTGGCCAAACGCTTGGAGAAGAAGCAAAGGCGCGCGGGTCAGATCCGTTTGCTGTCGAGGTCTGTCGGTCGCTGAGAAATGCGCAGTGGTCTTCCTCTTGGTTTGATCAACCGGGCGGACGGACTCACCTGCTGCGTGGCCTTGTTGCTGGGTGAGTGCGTGAATCCGTCAAGAAGAGGAGGCGGAAGCCACGCGCGACGACACCACAGAATGTGTTAGTGAGGGCCGATAGAGAATAGAGAATAGAGAGAGATCCAGAGGCAGATGGGCTCGAAGGGAATCGGAGCTGAATGAGCTGGCTGGCTTTGCTTGGCTGGCTGGTTCTTTTGTTGCATGCTCGTGAGCGACCGAGGGTGGGTTCGCGCGCGCGATTGGATGAGACAGAGAGAAGCGGGACAGATAAGGCGGATGAGCGGGCGATATCAGGACTCGAAGAAGAAGGTGAACAACCGACGGGCTTCAGGAAGGAACATTTGACCAAAACTAGGTGAAAGAGTGAACTTGTGAATGATATGAAGGCGGCTTTGTTGGCTCTAAATGCACTTTTCTGCCATATTTACACCGTGTTTTGAGACTGAGAAACCGTTACTCACCACAGAAACGACTCTCCCGCGTTTTCTATCGAAATAGATTGCTGCATTTCAGCCAATCATCTACGCGCACTCAAGTTGAGGGGCTTGAGAGAGCGTTTGAGCTTTTGCCTCTTCTGAAGAGCTCCAGTCCATTTTGACAGGCATGTTCAGTCAATATCGAGCGACTCGAGTGCAATGGGATTTGCGACACCACTTGACGGCTTGAAGAAGAAGGAGGTGGTGGCGGGACTTGCAATTGCAAACGAGCGCGATTAGCACGTGCAATTAATAATGATGGATGATGATAGGGAGATTAAAAGGCAAGTGGACAGCACGCGCGTGGTGCTGAATATGAACTGCGTGCATATTGTCGTCCCAGTTGACAAACTCTCTTCACCACACAGTTTACATGCGAAAATGCGCGTGATTAATACAGACAGTCCAGTCGGTCAAACCAAACGAGTGCCCGGTTTGCCTTGACCTGAAGGATCCGGGCACGCTCCGCAAATCTCGTTTGACTTTTAACAACAAGAAGATCCGTCCAGAGCGCCCCGCTCAATTCGACGACCGGAACGAGCATGGCGCAATCGACGAGCCCCTCCTGGGTTCGCGACGTCAAAGTAGATCACGAGGGAAGCACATCCGACGAGAAGATCGGAAGAAATTCGAGTGGGTTTTGCGGCACCTCCCTTGAACAAAGCGAGTCGGAACAGCTCTGGAGGAAGATGATTGCCGGTTCGTTCTCAGTGAAGATTGAGGAGTCCAAGCGAGCAATCCGATTCGATGGTGCTCGACGCGTTTTTCTGCTGACCAAGTTTTTCGGAGCACTGATCACCGGAGAATCGAAGGAGTCAGAATATGTGCATGCTGATAATCTGAGGAAGGCGGATCCACTATCCGCTAGCGGATCCTTTGAAATTGCTACTATCATTTTAAAAGTGATATGTTTGTGACAAAATACGAACTTGTTAAATTTGATACGCAGCCTTTAAGTATAGTATTGTTTAATTTGATAAAAGAAAAACACTGCAGTGGCGAGCATCTGAGCTCCGATGTCTGCAGCAAGCTTCGCCACCATGCGAATCTGGTGAATGTGGTGTGCCTCGCAAGACAAGCCCCGATGGTAGTGTTTTCAAACACCAAAGTTCACACCCAGTTTTCACGCGAGATTCGACGTCGCCAGCCAACTCGCGCGACTCTCGCGTGTAAGTTTTCTCAGTGTGGTCTCTCACTGACGACCCTGTGTCCGGAAGTCGCCGCGTCCGACATTCGCGTGGACGAATATGTGGCGGCACACATAGCTGCGAGGACGTGGACCCACTTGGAGACCCTGGCGCGGAGCTGCGATGACACACGCACGAAACTCTCGCTGCGGAGAACTGCACTCACGGCTCTGGAGAAGAAAGTGGGCACGTCCGCCCAGCCCACTCTTGCCAAATCGAAAGCTGGAACGGCTACAGTCGTTGCCACTTGACCTGAACCACCAATTAGCCATTCACGCTGGCGTTCCTGCCTCTATCTCCTTTATCCGATTTAATCTCGAATTCATTCTTTCTTTCGTCTCACGCTGGTGATGTCTGGAAATGGCAAAGTGATGGAAGTGTGTCGCGTGGATGTGTTTGGTTTTAAAATGTACTCGAGTGTGTTTACGAATGCCTCTCAGATTCACAATGAAGAAGAGAAACGGCAGAAAAAAATACCTAGTGTGCCGACTTGCGCGCCATCCGCCGTCCATCTTCGTCGTCGCTGTCGTGACTCCATCTCTCTTTGTCGTCCAAAAGAGTTGGAAATGGGGGACTGGAAAGCCGAGTCGGTAGTTGGTTACGGACCTTCTGTGCCATTAACTTGTTAGTTCGCAGCTATGGAAGCGGACACGGCAGCCTTGGCGGCTTTGGCAGCCGACGGCGTGGCTCGGGACTCCGAGATCGATGCTTGGTACGCGCGGAAGGCGTTCACGATGTGTGGGAACGAAGGTCGCAGCTCCGGCTGGCGGTTCCAGCATGCCTTCATCAAACGCGAGAAGAACGGAGGGCAGTCACGCGGGATGTTGGGCCGCAGGTTGCGGTTCAGCACTCCGAGCGCGGCCTGGATCTGGGACATACCGTCGTACGGGCACTCTCCCGTCACAATCTCCCAAATGACGATACCGAACGAAAAAACGTCAGCCTTCTCCGTGTACTTCTGGTTGCCGAGCACTTCGGGTGCCATCCACTGGACAGTGCCACAGTTACCAGTCATGGTCTGCACGTGGGCTTTCACACGCGCCAGACCAAAGTCTGAGAGCTTGATGTTGTAGTTCTTGTCGACCAGCAAGTTTGGGCTCTTGAGATCGCGATGCAGGATCGGGCGGTCGAAGTGGTGCAGGTAGCTCATGCCCTTGGCAGTGTCGTAGATGAAGCGCGTGCGCATCTCCAGATCGATCGACTTGCGGTTGGTGCGCAGCACGCCCCACAGAGAACCACGCTGCAAGAGCTCGACGACAAGCGCACGGTTGGGAGGCTCCATGCACGCGCCGAGCAGTCGGCAGATGTTCGGGTGACGCAGCACGCTCATGATCTCCACCTCCGACTGGAACTCGTTCAGAATGTCAGTGCGCAAATCCTGGCAGATCAGCAGCTTGATAGCGACCGCCTTGCCGCGCCACTTGCCTTCGTGCACTTTGCCGAAAGCACCCTCGCCGATCATTCTGCCCACAGTGATCTCCGAGAAGTCAATGCTCTGGCTGATTGCCGAGCGGGTGTTCATGCCCGAGTTCCTTGGAGTAGTGACGTTCTGCGCTGGAGCAGCAGCGGCTTCCTGTTTCGCTGGAGCTGGAGCTGCTGGGGCCGCATTTTCTTCTTTCGGCACTGCTGCTGCTGCTGGAGCTGGAGCCGCAACAGGCGCCGCGGCTGGAGCTGGAGCGGGTGCAGCCTCCTTTGCGTCGTTGCCGCCAATGTTGAACCACGCCGACATGAAATGCGGGATCTTGGCTTTCTTCGCACCGTCAAGCTTGAGCTGCTGCACTGGCTCCATTGGCGCACCCAGGAACTCAGTCGAGTTGCGGCGATCGCGGCGTCCGCGGTTGCCATCATTCTTGACAGTCGCAACGTCGTTGGCGTCAGCAGCGGCAGGGACCGCTGGAGCTGGCTGAGCTGCAGCTGCCTTTCTCGCAGCCGCGGCTTCTTCGGCGGCTTTCACGGCAGCGTCATACTTCTTCTTTGCGTCCGCATCTGCTTGCGCCTTGAGCTGCTCCTGACGCTGCTGCTTGCGGATCTCCTCCTGCAGCGCGAGCTTCTGCTTGAGATCAAGCGTCGCGACCTCCGAGTTGAACGACGGCGCGGGCTTGCGCTGGTTCGCAGCAGCAGGAGTCGCAGCCGTCTGCGCAGGAGCGCCGACAGCGCCAATGCCGACAATGTTCGGGTTCACTTCGTCTTTGGACACGCGCTTCTTCACCTCGAATGTCGACATCTTGATCGGCGAGCCGACCGTGCCGAAGAAGTTGTTCATCTGCGCACTCGGGTCAATGTTGAGCGGCTTGCGGCGGCGCTGGAACTGCATCTTGCGCGCGTTCGCGTTGCCGCGCAGCTTGTTGTTCTCCTTGTTCATCATGATCGAGTGAGGTGATGGTGCTGCTGAGCTTTAGCGCGAGTGGATCTACTGATAGAGAGAAAGAGAGAAGATGCAAATAGAGAGACGCCGCGCGTGTGAGAGAACTGAGAGCGCGCGGAACGACGCAACACGCGGAATGAACGACATGTCGGGCCTGGACGCGTCCTCCTCGCACGCGGGAGAAGGAGAAGACGCGCCTCCCGCCCGACCAACTGACGCATATGGAATGGAGGCGGCACATACCTGCTGCTGGTGTAGTGAGGATCCTGTCGGCAACGGCTTTCTCTCTCGCTACTGCGTCCTCTGCCGCCTGCTGCTTCTTGCCTGTTTGCTTCTTGTTGTGGGGGGCGTGCGGAAAGAACGAGAATAACCGCGTCTCTCCAACAGGCGGAAGGAAGGCAATTCATCCACCCAGCCACCCAGCGCAGAATTGGCGACGCTTCCGAGCCCGCACTGCCCATACAAACTCCCAGAGTAGTGGGAGAGAATGCGGGTTGGGTCGCGCGCCATCTGCTGAGGTTCAAGGCAAAAGCCGCTTTCCTCTCCCGCACGCCCGCTGGCAGCCTTCGATGATAAAATAATTGCCCGAGAGACACGCCGCCGCCATGCTGCTGCCTGTTGTGTTATGAGCCGCAAGCAGCAGCGCGTGACATAGAGCGCGGTGGGGGAGAACGAGAAGGCGCGCGCCAATTAAGCAGGAGCTCTGCTTCCATCTATCTCCGCCATCGTGTCCAAGCGGCGCGCGCTTTTGGTTGAGGAAGGAAGCCAGGCGTTCAGCATGAGGGTATCTTTTATCCGGCAAAGTGCGAGTTGGAGGTGTTAAGTCCGCAGTGATCGATAAGTCTGCAAACTGCGCACAGTCAGGTTTTCTTTCCTCTGGCATTCTCATGGCACTTGGGAAAGTCGTCCCACTAATTATTGGGTGTTCTTGCATACCGCAGCGAAGCAGCTTGCAGGGAGCGCGATGCTGATGAGCTGTAAGCGAGCAACCTCATGCACAAACAATTCAGTTCTGCTGTTTTTTGCAGGGTGATTTTGCATAGAAGCGGCCGTGGACTTTTAAATGGGACAGCTGATCGCGCATTTTGCATTCTCTGGATGCGGATTTAAGAGGCAGGTGATCATATTTGCATCAGCACTGGAGGACTCCAGGTCAAATCAACCCCATGGCTTCGCTGTGTGAGTTTGGTTTGTTCTCTGGATGGAAGACGAGTGAGCGAGCGAGTGCCAGAGAGCGCCAAGAGACCAGTTGGACGGACTGGTTTGGCTGAAAAGCGTCCACCCTCGAATCTGCCAAACTTTCGGCGATGCGCGAGAGAAGCGATAGCTGCGTTGTGGGCTTCGGAGACCCACTCACTTGCAAATTTCAGCCAGAAAGCGCACGCGAGCGCTCGCTCTTCTTCAAGCGCACGTCGCGTCCTATTATATTGAGCCATTTTCAAACTGAACACTAAGTTTTCAAGAGAATTGATGTCTGTGTGTGGGACATTATTCCTCTTCGTATCCAGAGAAAGCTTGGATTTTGAAAGGCGGGATCAAACGATCGATCGGCCAGCAAGAGACGGTGGATATATAATATATACGCTGCGCTCGACAGAAGTGTAGGTGAGTTTGACACAATGAGGCTTGCTTTTTTTCTGTGGAGAATGCAAATCACCAGCAAACAATACCTGCTCGCGCGCCAACGACAACACCTGATAACGGGCTCAAAATGGGTTGATGACGTACAGTGGTGACTGTATGAATTTATCAATTGTGAGACCACGCCCTTTCGTGACCGTGAATTGGATCACAGTGCGGCTTCACTTCCTGAGGACTTGATGCGTCTGAACGAACCGGAAAAGCTTTTTGTTGCTGGCAACAACAAGTTCAGTCCAGTGACACACTTGATTCGCAATCTCTCCGCTCCTTTCGGAGCCAACCCAGGGCGTTCGGTTCACATCAACGCTGGAGGTGTGCAACATGACCTGGCTTGGATGGGAAACACAAACAGCTCATCTGCAAACTGGGAGAGATAATTTTGAGAAACTGCACTCGTGATGGCCGCGCACCGCTCGTCGTAAAAAGTGCGCGCTGACCACCGTCGAGTGGTAAATTTTCGGCGCCACTGAAACGCTTCCCCACTCTTAACTCCGCAGCCATTTCCGGAGCCATTCAGAAGGAGGTTGATCAGCGGCACAGAGCACAGCCAAGTCTTTGGGTCCGTGTAGTTCCGATGAGCGCCTGGTTTCCACAATGTCAAAGCATTTTTCAATCGCATTTTCCATGTTCACCGCAAATTCACAGGAGAGCACTTGCCAACATTGCGTCAAGAGCGGCTTGACACGTCTTACCACGCATGCTCAGTAAAATACGAATTATTCCAGTGAAGGAGTGCTGGTCTTGCTTGCGGGTGCAGGTGCAACCAGCAAGTTGTCGTCAAGACCACTTCTGTACTGCACCTGCACTTTCGATGCGAACTGGGGTGGGCGGCGGCATTGCTCGATGACAAACAGCAAGAAAAGTAATCGGTCGATGCGCTGCGCTGCAATCCGAGCTGCCGCAGAAGTGGGGGGAGAGGTCTATCCATCATCCTCAGAATCAATTCTCGAATCATGATTCATGCTGTTTTGGATCCTTCAGGAGCTCTGGAACATCAGACCAAATCAGATCAGAAGCGAGTGCTCTGGAGCTACGCGAGGAATGCCAATCAGCCTCAAAACAGCCTGTGGATATGGAATTCTGCTGATTACATGCAAATAAATAATGCAACCAGCGCTGTCTCTTTACGCTGGTTGGGCGAGCGCGCTTTCGCCAAGTGAGCTGCGCAAGTCATTTGCCAACGTTCGGCTGACTGGATTTGAGATGGTTTGACTCTTATTGCGGTGCTGTACGCTGGGTGTGTAGTTTGTACCCCTGGGGTGCAATAAAATGTACCCACAGCCGCCATTTCTGAGGAGATCTTCCACTGGTTCTGAACCAGAAGAATCGCACCCACTGTTGTTGCAGATTGGAGCCAAATCACTTCGCTCTCAAGTGCGACCTTCCCTCGCGTGGGTAAATTGCTGCTGTCGACTGAGATCATCGATCATTGAGCGTGGAATGGCAGTTGTTGGATGGTATGTTGTGCTGCACAACACCTGCGCAAAGTGCACAAGCAAGCCAGCACAACACGCACATGTTTTGAGTTGTGCAAGCGCGCTGACTCGTTTGCTTGTCCTGGATCTCTCTTCTGATTTCGCTTGCATTCTGAATGGAACGCTCGAAAGAAATCCCCAAGTGACATGCGGAAAGGGGCTCAATTGTCCTGTAACCATCCGTCAGCTCAAGAAATCAGGAGTTTGGGGGAAATGGGACGGAAGCCAGTCAAATGGGACGGATTAGTCAAACTTTGGGTCGGTCGCAATGGGACGCTCGTCCTCTTCATTTGGCTTCAAATAGTGGCCCGTCTGCTTCCGACTGGACCTCTCCACACATACTGAACCCAAGACAATATCGCGATCGTCCATCGTCCCAGGCCACAAAACCTCCGAGTCTGTTGAGCTTTTTGGCTTGATGCGCATCCAAAGAACGATCTGCGTCCCAAACGCAAACACAAGCAAAATAAAAATCAGGGTGCGCTGGGGCTCGACGGCGATCGATCCCGCTTCTCCATCCGTCCCCACACATTGTGAACCTTGGGCTCTCTCGCGATCCGCGATCCGTCCGCAAATTCCGCAGTCGCGCATTTGCCAGCCAGGAGCGATTGCACGCCGGTGGAAAAGGCTCGGAACGGCTGTTGGCTTATCCGCACGTGATTGGGCTGCTTCTACAGTACCGAACCCCCTCTTCTGAAACCGTCCGTCCGTCCGTCCCAAGCCAATTGATTGAGTGAGAGCGGCGCACGCACACAACGCACACAGCAGCCGCATCGCACGTGGGTTTCGCTTGCTGTCTCTGCCAGGTACGGACTGCTGCTGATTGTTGGCTCAGTCTTCTTTTCGTAGCGAAGCGAGAAGACACCACCGGCCGCGATCACCCTCGGCTGAGTGCGTTGCACGCTTGCATGCTTGCTTTCATGCGCGACTTGCGCTTGTTCGGCGTGTCTACTTGCGCGCTTGTTTGCTTGCTTGCTTACTAACAAGTTGTTGTTGGTGTCTTGTGTATGTGTGCGCGTGTAGGATTCTGAAAGAGACCAGCAGCCACACCACCTTCTCGTGCTTTTTTGTATCGGGTTGTCGAGTTTGCACATCAGGAAACACGCCTTGTTTCCAGATCGCAAGCCACGCAACACGCTCCTGATACAAAACACCCACCCACAGCTCGCCTAGTGCATGAGCCACTTCCCGCCCGCCACCCCTGTTATGGAAGAGCGCACCAGCTCCTTTGTCGAATTGCAGATGAGTCCGAAAGAGAAGAGCAACCGCAAGTCGCGCGCCAGCAAGCGCTCCGCTGGCGCCGGCGGCGACCGCCAGAGCGTGAGTCGCAGTCAGAGCCCGAGCACCAGCCAGCGCGCCAGCGGCACGCGCCACTCGGTCGTCGCCTACACCGAGGAAGACGCGAACGCCATGATCCTCAAGGCGAACTCGCCGCCCAACTACAACGGCGGCTTTGACGGTATGTGCTTGTTTGTTTGTTTGCTGGTTTGCTTGCTAGTTTGCTGGTTTGCTTGCTAGTTTGCTTGCTTGTTTGCTTGCTTGTTTGCTTGCTTTCTCAACAAGCGCCCCCCTTATTCGGGGTTGCGTTGCGTTGCGTTGTGTTGCGTTATGATGTATGCTCACTTTGTTGTTTTCGTTATATGCCACAGAGATCATGAAGCAGATCCGCGCCAAGTCGTACTACACGGACCAGTTCCAGCGCATCCAGCAGCAGACCGAGATGGGCAAGCTGCTGTCGTTCTCGGACGTGGCGCCGACGCACTACGAGTCCAACTACCTGGCCGTCGCGCAGGCCACGAGCCTCACGCGCGTGCGCATCTGCTTCGGCATCGGCCTCGTGTCGCTCGCGATCTTCTACGCGCACGAGTTCCGCTCGGGCATGTGGGACGTCAATACCACGCTCGGCCGCACGGCGGAGAACAAGCAGCTGATCCAGATCCTGACCTTCGGCGTGATCCTGCCGGTGTTCGCGCTCGGCATCCTGCTCTCGTTCACCAAGTTCGGCCAGCGCCACCTGGAGGCCATGACCATGGCGGTGTTCATCATCGTCGCGGGCGTGATGATCGCCAAGAAGCCCATCGAGAAGGTCACGGGGCCGGTCATCCCGCTGCTCATCCTGCTCATCCCGATCTTCGGCATCACGCGCATGCGCTTCGTGCGCTCGTGCCTCATCGGCTGGGGCATCTTCTTCTCGTACTTCATCACGATGCTGGTCGCGCGCAAGTTTTTGCCGAACGACGGCGCCAAGTTCGACAACACGACCAACATCTCGTACCAGTCGATCAACTACGGCATCTCGGTCATCGGCGGCATGGTGTCGCAGTACCGCCAGGAGCTGCTGCGCCGCCGCAACTTCTGTCTGCAGCTGCCGTTCTCCGGCACGATGGACTCGGACGCCGTGAGCGATTTGAAGGCCGAAAAGTTCTCCAAGAAGGCGCTCATGCACCTCTGGTCGCAGAAGTTCCGCCACCCGGAGGTCGAGGAGTGCTTCTACCGCTACTGGTACCTCATCGACCCGTTCCCGTACGAGAACCCGAACTCGGGCTCGCTACACCAGGGCGTCTTCCGCACCATCCGCTTCGCGATCTACACGCTGCTGCTCAACCAGTTCGTGCTGCTGCTGCAGGACATCAAGTTCCTGCAGGTGCAGCCCGACAAGTTCGTCGACAGCTCGGACTTTGACTACGCGCTCGTGCTGCGCTTCGGCATCACCGTGCCGCTCTACTTCTCCGCCGCGCTCTTCATGTACTTCATGGGCAAGGCTTTTTACGCCAAGTGGGTCAAGGAGGCCGAGGACGCCAAGAACGCCGCGCTCACGAGGGACTCGATGGTCGTCACGGACATGCCCGTGGACGCGAACGCTGTGAACCCGCAGTTCCCCGAGAGCAACGGCGACACGGTGCGCATGAAGCTCGTGGTGGACGCCGCGCGCATCAAGGACAAGTCCAAGGACCGCGTGCTCGAAGTGCTGATCAACAAGGGCGGCTACGTGCGCTCGACGCAGATCTTCTCGTCGCTGGTGATCGCGACCCACGTGGCGTGCATGGGCATCCTGCTGCTGATCGTGTCGACCGGCGAGAAGTCGGACGAGCTCCGACGCACGGAGAACGCGTCGCCGGGTAAGCCCAAGCCGGTGTACTACATGGGCTTCCTCAACGCCGTGCTCTTCGCGCACCGCTCGGGCTTCCGCGTGCGCTTCATCTACGCGACGTACACGACCGCGGTCGTGGCCGTGGGCATCATCATCGCCGCCAAGTACCTCTCGCCAAGCTACTACCTCGAGTACGCTGGTTACGTGTTCGTGATCCTGGTCATGGGCATGATGATCTCGTACGAGGAGGAGAACCTGCGCCGCAAGTTCTTCGTGCTCAAGTCGATCCGCACGCTCGAGTTCGACGAGTGGTTCGCCGTGGTGCTGCGCATCCAGGGCTGGGTCAAGGAGCGCTTCCGCAAGAAGCTGCGCGAGGTGCGCTCCAAGGGCAGCAAGGAGTTCAGCGACCGGATGCTGGACCAGAAGGGCAGCAGCAAGAAGCAGAAGAAGGCCAAGGCGCCGCCGCCGCTCATGAACACGTCGGCGCAGATGGCGCAGGCCTCCAAGTTCGGCATGTACTCGCAGATGGCCAACATCGTCATCGCGCTCGTGGACGTGCTCACGAGCAGCTAGGTCCTCTGAGTGTGGGGGGGCGACAGAGAGCTGGGGAACGGAGGGACGGATGTAGACTGATTGGATTCGCGCAAGGCCACTTCCCAAGTGGAAGGAGGAGACCGACAAAAAGAAGGAAAACGCATCCAACCGGCCAACCCCACGAGGAGAGCAAGAACAAGCAGACTGGCGCACGCACTCCTCTTGCCGCGAGCTAGCGTGCGTGGAGAGAGCGGTGTGAGGTGAGCCTGCTGGGTGTGCGCGTATGTGTAGAAAGAAACAAACAACAAGAAACCAACAAGTGTCCAAAGTAGCACAACCACCTAATACAAAGTACTTTTTATCGCTGCATTCCTGGACGGAGCTGGACAACCTTGCCTTCGACGAAGGTGCCGAAACGGTGTGTCCCCGTTCTCGTGAGCTCTTCAGTAGACTTCTCCTGTTTCTCTTGCTCGACGCACAATAAGACACGAAGAGAACGAGCGACCAAAAAACGAATCGGAAAGAGAGACAACCCCAGGTCCAACCTACCATACACAATTTGGTTGTCAACAGTGGCGGTTGCGAGATGATTGCGAGTTGCCGGTGGTTTCACAACCTGGTCCGAAGTGCTCGTCATCGCAAGCTGAAGAGGTGAAGCGGACAGCAACTTGAAAGTGTTGTATGGAGGCTTTGGAGAAAGCGCTTCCGCTTGAATCGGCAGCGTGCCCAAGCTCTCGATCGCTAACTCCAGTTTTCATCAACTGCCGATCAGCAACGCGTCGCGATCAAGCTTACAACTGCAGGCTACTCTGTTCGTCACTCGATTGCAAGAAGAAGAAGAAGAAGAAGAAGAAGAAGAAGAAGAAGAAGAAGAAGAAGAAGCCTCTCCAGGTGAAAAGCAAACGCTTTTGTTTGCTCAGTGTGGAGAGAACCATCTCTCATCACAAACTGGACCTCAAAAGGCGAGCTGCGACGCTCTAGGAGTTTTGTACAGTACACCCTGTGGTTCTCTCGTTTGAACTTTTCACTAGCAGCTCTAAGCAACGCCTATCAACTCACCCAGGTCTCACTGGAGCCACTCAAGAAATAGTGCGTCGAGTGGGGTTCACAGCCGTGCTCCGCGTTGCCTCGTGGTCGCATCCGGCGCAGGTGCAGCATCCGCCACTTCGACGGGTTAACGACCAGATGGTGGATCATCAGTGAGTATTGTAGACTAGGCAGGCAGTGGGTCATCATCGTATTCCGCAGGCAGAGAGTCGTCAGCGTATACCAGTGCGGCTGGTAACGACTCGTCGTACTCTACCTCGAGTTCCAGTTCTGGCACCCACACCTCCTCTTCCTAAGCAGGAGTTGCACCAACTCCACAAAACTCATCCTGCTTCTCCGCCTAGAGACTCAGGATGCCTCGCGCGTCCACCGCCTGCTTGCGCACCTCACACGCGTAGCCCTCGCCGCGCAGCACCGCGTCCACCGCCTCTCCGACGTCCCAGATGATCTGGCACCGACCGCGGTCCACGTGGTCCAGCT
>JAADVK010000590.1:0-21054 GCA_023334975.1 Globisporangium sylvaticum | reverse complement strand
GTGGTTAGCACCGTAACCCAAGAGTAACCAATGCGTAACCTTTGGCTCCATGGCGCAACCCGGATTGTGCAAGGGCATTCTTAACAAGCATGTTTACTCGGGTGAGAAACACCGCCTTTGTATTCAATCTCTTGGTCCGGCTTCAGCCAGGACGCGGGACAGCTGAAGTTGGCTCTTCTATTCCGGACTGTACAGTATGCTGCTGGGTGGGCGACTGTAAACGGGGTGATGCCATTTCGTCGTTCACGGCGCAGAGAGGACTTCAATCTGATCCTGTGACCCTGAGGCCAAACCCACTTACAAGCACACTGCTGCTGATTTGTCCTGGCTGACTGACTGACTCTCTCAGGGATGGTGCGCTCGTTGAGATGGCGTGCAAACGAAGACGATGACAACCAGCAATGCCGTGCCTTTGCCAGAAAGCGAGAAGCTCTTTCAAAGTGGCGGCGTCGTCGAGGAGGGCTCGCGATCCTGGACGCCTGAAATATTCAGCGCTCTCTCGTTCTCTCTTATCGCCATCTGTCCAAGTGAGAGGAAGGTCTGCTGATGTTTAGTCCTCAGTGTCACTCCTGGCGGACGGGTATCCTATTTGAGCGCCCGTGGTGTACAAAGGGTGCGATCATGCTCAATCGGTGATGTAAATGAAGAAAGGGGGTAAAAAGTAGAGGTGCGCCTCAATTGCCATACTGGCGCTCAATTGCGGAATCTTCAGTGCATCTCGACGCTCTGGTGTCCAAACACAAGTTTCAGAGTAGTAAAATAGCAAAATAATCAAATGATTGGGTGATGCTAAACATCTCGCTGGTGCATGAGCTCCAGACGGATGAGATCGATCCGATTCGTCTGACGGCAGGGGGGGAAAAAAGCTACAAGAGCGTTTGCACTCTGTGGAATCCCCACCCAGTGCATTCCCTCAGTCTAGGTTCGTAATTCGTAACAGCGACCCGAGGGCCGCACTTTCACATTTTGTTTCGTTGACAGTTCTGCAGTCGGTAGTTTTGTATGGAGCTCTCTGCTCTGTCTTCCTGCTCCACAGACTGTTCAAAGTTCGTTCGAATCCCGCCATTCATCACGTTGAACGACAACAGTTGTTCAAGCTGTGAAGTTGCGCTGCAAATTGGAGCTGAAAGTGTTGAGGTGAACATCGCAGTTTCTGCCAATCACGTGCGAGATGACGGGATTCAAAATTGGCATCAGCGAACTTCTATTCGACGCTCAGTAAATACAAGTCCGAATGAACTCCTCCTCCATGTTGCTCAGACGATGGACAGGATTTGAAAGGGAATCCCACGCAGCCCTGTAACTCACTCCCCTCCAGAATTTCTGAGCTGACAGGGAGAAGGACTCTGCTCTCGTTTGATTAGAGGGCAGCAACGCGTCGATGCTTTTCAGCGCAGCGTAATCACCCAAAGTGTGTACAGTACCGCGCGATCGCGATCGACGAGGAGGACCTGAGCACCAGCCTTCCGACTTGAATTCAATTGCCTCCCGAATCTATCGATCGCACCGCACCGTCGTCACCCTCACGCCGCCTTACGCTCTCGTGACAGCCTCGCCGCACTGCAATGCGCAGAGCTCCATTTTTCCAAGAAATCGACTTGCACGCAAAAGGGATACACTGTGATGCGTTGCGTTACCTGCTGCAGGCTCAGCGAGGCGCCTCTCCAGCGTAGAACAGCCCCGTAGGATCCGAACTCTCCTGCTGTTTGCTCACTTGCACATCTCGAGTGTTCATGGTTGCTGTCCAGTAGAAGAAACACAAGTCCCACGAGTGGCCGTCCGTCCGCTCCTTTCGTTCCTTCGATACACTCATGGCCACTGGCCCCTATTGGACAGTGCGCAGTGGTGAACAATAGCCTGCTATTGTTCCTTAGATCGCGAAACGCTTTTGAATATTTTCTTTTTCCCGAAAACGTTGAACGCGTCAACTCCTTCAACGAACTGAAATCTACGCAGCCCCATACGTTAACCAAGTGAGCTGCGTAGATGTTTTAGTGACCAAACATCTACGCCGCTCACTTGGTTAACGTATGGGGCTGCGTAGATTTGCTGGATGGAGAATTCAACCAGGAGGTCGACTGGTCATCATTTGTGTAAAGGTTTTATACGAGAAAGAGATTGAGTACCAAAGGGATTGGATAGCTTTGGCTGCCATTCAGCCGACTGACTTGTCCACGGTCGCGCGCGCGCTGGTTTCATTTTCTTAGCAGTTGGCTGCTGCTGCTGCTGGCGTTATCAAGATTTCATAGAAGAATCACATGTATCAGAATCCCCACAATGGAGTCAATAGCGCACACCTTCTCATTTTTAAAGATTGGACAGTGCTGCTTCGAGAGGTGTCTCCACCGCCAACCGATTTCTCATTTCAATGAGAAACTGGTTTTGTACAAGCTCTGTGTTCATTCGGATTTCCAGTCCAACTGCCTGACAGTCCCTGGGGCCACTGTCAACGACTCGCTGGCGCGCCGCCTACTGTTCCACAGCCGTGTCGTCGCGGTTGAGGTACTGCGCCATCGAGTCCTCGTAGATCTTGACGTTTTCGAACTCGAGCACCTCCGAGAGCACGAACGCCGTGTGCGCGGCGCGGATGCCGCGCTGGCAGTAGGTGACCACCTCCTTGTCCTTTTGGAGCCCAAAGAGGTCTGTGAACACGGCCTCCAGCTCGCCCTTGGACTTGAACGTGCCGTTCTTCGCGTAGTCCACGGCGTTCACCCAGTTGAAGCTTATGGCGCTCGGGACGTGGCCGGCGCGCGCGTTGCCATTCGCATTCTGTCCAGAGTACTCGGCGGGCGTGCGTGCGTCGACAAACTGCGACGAGCCCTCCGCGAGGCCCTTCTGCACAGCCGCGAGATCCACGAGCGCGCCGCCTGTTGGCGCTGCCACCGACCTGGATAGCAATAGCAGAAAGAAAGAAAGAAGAACCCACAGATCAGGTCGATCCCCCAGATTTTGGAAGCTGCAGCGATAATATCGAAGCAATGTTGGTGATGGATAGTACGCATTTACTTACTTCCAGAGCGGCGCCGCCGAGGCGTCGAGGTCCTGAGGAGCGCCCGTTGAGACCGCGTTCGCGCTGGCCACCCACTGCTTCCAGCCGCCATCCAGAACCTACCACCAACGATTGAGCGATTTTTCTCAGATACTGAGAGCATCGATTCAAGATCAGGGAGGGAGAAATGCCTACCTTGAGCTGCTCCTTCGGGAAGCCAAAGTGGTGGAAGACCCACCAGAGTCGCGTGGATTTCTACAACATGGTGGTGATAACAACAGAAGCAGCAAGTTAGCTGGTTCAGACAGACGATTCCACACACACAAAGCCAGGGCTACTAGAACGAGCGAGCCAACACGCACGCACGCACGCACCAAGCCAAAGTCGTCGTCGTAGAACACCAGCGTCGCGTCCTCTTGCACCTGCAGCAGGTTCAGCACCTGTGCAAAGTAGTTCTCGCCGATCACGCTCGTCGAGTTCGGGTCCTATATATTAACAACCAGCAACAGCCAGCAGCCAAGCAAGCCATCAGCTGTTAGCAACCAGCATCAAGAGGATAGCTCACGACAACAAAGCACACCACATAGAGAGACTGTCCGCGCACCTTTAGTCCGGACGACGCGAGCGCGAACGGCTGCGCGTTGGGGATGTGCGCGCGCTGGAAGGCGGTCGGCTGCTCGCAGTCGACGATCAGCAGCTTCTTGCCGCTCGCCTCGCTCTCCTTGAGCCACTCGCTCGTCACGAGCGACGCGAGCCCGCGCGCACTGCTGCTCCTATTGAATAGCACACGCGCATAAGCAGCAGCAGCTGCTGTGGTCGAGCTGCTGGCGTGAGGCTTGAGCCACCCCGCGCGCACGCGCAGTCCTCCTCGCGCGATCATCTCTTGGTCTTTTCGCGCTTTTGCTCTCTGTTGAGTGCGTTTTGCTGCCTTGTCAACAAAAGGTTTCCCCTAAAATAGGGAATAGTGTTCGTAGTAGGTTATGATGCTATATTAGACCAGGGCTCTTGTTGAAGCAAAACAATCTGTGACGTGTGTCATGCAAGGTCTTTGATTGGGTTCACTTGTTGCCGCAGTGCTGTGCATCCATTCGTCCAAGTGTGCTGCTACCTTCTTGTTGTTACGTGTCGTGTACCTTTTGTACCGCTATCTGCCAGACGCTGGTGCGTGTTGCTGGAGCTGGAGCTTCGAGACGAGAACGCTCTCCGTGGCGTCAGTCGCACGCTGAAATGCCAATGGGAAGGCAAAGCAAAGGAAGACAACGTAAATCCCCACAATTGAGCTTTTCGATGCCCCAAGAAGTTTTTTTCTGACTGGTGAATCGTGTGGCAACATCGTAGCGGAGGAAGGGTTAGTTAGTTACCTGGTGGGTCTGGATCAGATCCTTTAGCTTGTCGATTGAGAGGCGCTCGATTTGCTGCCCGTGCAGGTGCTCCATCCTACAGCACAAGGTTTTCACGCGTAGAACCCCCCACGAGTCAGCACGCCCCTCATATCTGAAAGAGACATTGTATCTGTATAGTGGCAGCTCGCCACGTATGAAAACAACATCCTATTCCCACAAAACCTCGTTCCCTGACGGAGGTACGATTTCTTGAGCTCAGCCAGGATTCGTCGATTGCTCGCGCTTGTGGAGTACCCAATGTGGCGTTGTTGCGGTAGATTATCAGGAAATAATAAAACAGGGCACCACAACATTGTCGGAAAGGAATCAAACAACACACACGCACTCGGAAAGAACCAATGGTTTCAAAGACACACGCACCAGCGCGACGCAGAACCACGCGCCGCCCATCAGCACCGCGTTAAACACCGCACTGGTGCGCAAAACCGACACGGACTGACGAAACATGGCGGAGTTCTCCTCGTTCCCGCCACACCTGCGCAAAGACCACAGCGTTCAAGGCAAGGGTTCATTCATTCAGTGAAGCCACTCCCACCCATAAATGATGAAGCCATGCTGGATGTGGTTGAGTACCAATCGCTGTCGTTCTGGTACGCGTGGCTGAGTCGGATCGCAGCAGGCGCAGCGACGAGCAGCGCCAGCAACGCTGCAAGCGTGAACGCCAACGCGCCGATCAGCTATACAAGAATTGCAGACTACGTCAGGCCAAGATGTGACTCACAACAGGGACTAACCGCACGTACCAGTCGAGTGGAAAGCTTCTTGATGTGCGCTTCGAGGTCAGTGGTCGTCTCTGAGCTCTTCGCGTTTTCCTTCTCTGCTGCTTGGGATCGTCGATTGAGCTTCTTCATCAGTCCTAGCAGGCTCACAGTATACTATCAGGTGCTGTTAAGGAGCTCTTCGCAAATTCGGCTTTCACACATAGCCGCCCCAGAGGTACAATACAATATACAACACGATCCAAAGGATGGATATTTGAAGAGGATGAAGAAAAGCTGGCGCGAGCGGTTGCCCACCGCCGAGTACGCGCACGCGAACATGTCCCTGGTGTCATTGCGGATCACGCCGTTGCTCGAGCTCAGGTTGAACGCGTCCATCCAGCAGAGCCCCGCCAGGATGCCCTGGCACATCATCACCAGCGCCGTCTCGAGGTCTCTCAGGAGTCTGCTGTTTTTTCCTCCGCTTGTGCTGCCCAGGTACTATCGTCACCACCTGCTGCCTCCAGTTTGCCAAAGTGCAGCGACGCGGAGAACCTGCTAGCGGACGCCCCCATTGATGAGGCGAACAGCAGGGGCTTGCGACGCTGGGTAGTGCTAATGTTGATGCTATTGCTCTTCACTCGGAAGAAATCGCCACTGATCTCGTTCTCGATGAGATACTGGATCCTCGTATTACCACCACCAGTGGACCTCTGCTGTTGCCTCTGGTTGCTACTGACTCCGTGGCTTGTTAGGGACGCGAACTCGTCCAGCTCGCCCTCAAACATCTGCGCAATGTGCTCCTGCGTGAACGCCATGCGAGCTTTTCGTCTTCGCTGTTGTTGTCTTCATCGCCATTATGATCGTCATCCCCACCGCCGTCACCTTCACCCTCTTCACCAGCGCGCAGCTCACGCGTGGGCTTCTTGTCCTTCTTTGCCTTCTTCTCAGCGATGGTGTGCATGCTTGGCTTCTATCTGTTGAGTTTGCTTTCGTTAGGATCCCATCAGACTCCTTTGAAGCGTCTTTTCACAGAAAGAGAGATACCATTTCTGACGCGATCTACAATTTAGAGCCTAGCAGCAGAGTGAGACTGACACGAGAATTGCGATGGTGAACACGAAGGACTTGGACTTCCCGCTGCTCAAGAGCGACGTCACGCAGCTCGTGCAGGAGGCCGTGTTCAGCACGCTCGAGGGCAACCCGTACGACCACAAGAAGGTCTGCGCGAAAGGAAGGGGCAGTGGGCGTGCGTCTTGAAGCAGTCAGTGGCTTGTATATATGTTTTCCTCATCGAGTTATTTCGTATCCGTTGCCCAATACAACAAACAGGTGCAGGACTGGGTCAACAGGGTCACTACGTCCTGCGTCGACGACCTGCGGAGACTCTCTCCGGTACGTACGTACCACGGTGGCAAGTGGCGGAGAGCGCGCGTAGGCTGACAACCAAACAGCTTTCGTCTGATATCATTCTGACCAATGTGCTCACTACCTCTCTCTCTCTCAGAACTTCAAGTACATCGTGACGTGTTTCATCCGCCAGCGCAAGGGAGCAGGGCTCGAGTTCCACAGGTACAGTGCAGTAGCTCAACTGATTGACGACTGAGAGGTTAATAGGACTCTGGGGACTTGATCCTCCTGTGGGTGGCTCAGCTTTGTATCTTACACACGTCCATTCTGAACCTGTCTAGCGGCGCTTCCTGGGACGAGAAAGCGGGTTGTAATGGAGCTCGGAGAGCAGCAGAGAGAGACGCAAGTGATGCTTCAAGTACCTACTTACCTTCTGGCTCTATGTAGCTCTCCTTGTCTTGAGCACTTGCTGGCGGAGGTGCTCAAACTCGAGCACCATCTCGAGGCGCAGCAAGCCCTTGACGTGGCTGTTCACGACCGCACTCACCATCCTGACCGCCTTGTCAGCTTCAGCCTCGGCCTCGTTAGTCTCACTAGTACCTTCAGAGTCCTCGATAGGCTTCTTGCTGGTGGTTGTCACATCGGCAGTGTACCACGTGCCCAGTCGGTACTCGCGGCTGAAACTCTCGCGAGCCCACCAGGTCATGCGCATGGTCTCCAGCTCGCGCACGAGCTTGAGCTTGGTCGTGACCACCGAAGAGGAAACTTTCGTCGCGACGCTCTTGGAGACCACGATCGGCACGTCGGACCACGCTGTCATGACTGCTATCACGACGCGGAACACGCTGCGCGAGCATTCGTCATCGACACATTCGGGGATTTGTCGTGAAGAAGAAGAAGTGTCGCGGTCCCACTTGAGCGAAGCAGAGAGCGAACGACTCGATGCATCCTGCTCCGAGGGAGTGAGGAACTCGAGAGCTCGCCACGTATCATCAGAGGTCTCAGCGCCAGGCTCACTCCTTTGCGGTAGATTCTGGGCTCTCGATGCTGTTGTTGCCGACGATGGCGACAGCAGCCACTGCGAGCTCTTGTTGCCCCCGGGAGTCGCCGAGAGACTCGCAGTGTCGCAGTTTGTGCGGAACGAGGGCGAGATCTGCACAGCCACGATCGAGTTAAGTGCGAATCCCTGCTGATCGGCCTGGGTGACGCGCATATTCAGGCGTCTCGGCTGGTTCGCGTGCAGTCGCAGCGCTCCGTCGGCTTCCACCGCCACGGGACGGAAGATGCCGCCCTGCTCGCGCTCGTCAATGTCCACCGACACATAGAAGTCGATCGTGCGAGTCGGTTGTGGAATAGTCTGAGAGCTTGCGATAGTCTGAGGTACCCCCAGTTGTCCGTACCCCCAGACCTCGAACGCCATGAAGTCGTCTTGTACCGTGGTGGACTCGGGAATGCCACCAGAAGGTGCATTCTTCTCAGTATTACTACCAGACTTCACCGCTCCCAGGTCGCCACCGAATGACAACCGCGTCTCGAACACTTTGTTGATCTGGAATATCTTGAGCGGCGCATACGTGGACGTGGCCCTCTCATTCGCAAGCGGCGGGATCTTGGGTGTCGAGAAATTGGTTCCCGCACCGTTGACCTCTAAGCCCTTCGAAGATTTCTTCTTACCGCCTCCGGAGGAGAAGCTCAGATTCGACCATTTCTTGAGTGTCAACGAGACTCCGTCCGATGCCATCGACTGGGACTCGTCAAACACGATCTTGTCCAAGTGGATGCGCATACTCGTGGTGGTAGCCTTTGCGGTACTATTCGCTTTGGGAGACGAGGATGAGGTAGGTGATAGAGTCATCGCCAGTAATGACGCACTGCAAGCCAATAGCGACGGACGCCGCTCACTGTGCTTCTCGCTCGAGCCTGAACCTGAGCTTGTAGGTACTGTCGTGCACTGCAAGCGCATGTACAACTTCCCAACCGAATGGCCCGCCCCATCGTAGACCGCTGCGATCATCGGTCCGTTCGCGTAGCTTTTCAGCGGCGGCATGAAGATTCGTCCTTGGCCAATCAGTCGAATGCAGCCAGGCGTTGGGTGGCGGCCACGAGTAGTGCTAGCAGTTGACGGAGGTGAGACTTCGAGCGAAGGCGACGATGAGTGGTGGGACGGAGGGACTGGTTCTGCCACTTCTGGCGATAGTCCCTTGCTCTCATCTTCTTCTACGTCGGCACGTTCTGTGGCAGCGTCTGGTTCACAATGTGAAAGGATCTTATGGTCATCATGCTCAGCTTCATCGTTTGCCTGGACTTCTTCAACCACTACAATAGACCCCGAGGCTTCGAGGGACTCGTCAAAGTGGCGCAGGAACACCACTTTGGTCTCCAGCATCGGTCGCTTCCATTCGACCACGCTGTAGCGCTGGTCCTCGAGGTGCTTCTTCACTACCACACACGCGTTATCATCTTCTTCTACATCATCATCGCCGTCATTCGGTTTGAACGCGAACTCCATGCGCAGGTTCCACTTTGCGCAGATGTTGTTGGCTTCTGCCACCAGATCTTCAAGGCTTTCAGCAGGTTTCTTCGACTCCACTGCATCGTGCATCGCTGGCCAACAACCCAACGTGGGGAACTACAAAATGTCATAATTACACAGTTATGATGGTTGGTTAGCTGAGATAGAGCACCTAATCGGACCATATTTGAGTGTACACGTGCCATAGAGCGAGAAGAAGTGCGAGTCTCCGAGCTGAAGCTGGTCGCCATGGCGCATTTCCACTCTTTCACCGCTGTTAATGATGACACCCTGATGCAGGTGATCTGGACGTGGCGAACAGCAATGTCACCGTCGCTGCGATTTGACACCGGGAGGTGGTAGAATTTTGGCTCTTGGGCATCGCTTGGGGGAGATTTCGCGATGCTAATACTGCCGCTCTTGCGCTTAGTCAGAGACCCCGAGCCGCGCTTTTCAAGCTTTCGAGGGCTCGTGGAGTCTCCAGTGCCACCAGTAGAAGCGGCTGCAGATGAGGAAGAAGACCGCCGACGAAGAAAGGTTGGGGACCAGCTGCGCTGCTTCGCCAGAGGTGGTGACGACGAGCTCTCGTTCTCGTTCGCTCCTTTAGAACTAGTGTCGATCATGAGCTGGGATTTCTTCTCCTCGTGATATTCACGCTCACCATCAGCATCACCAGTAGAACCTTCAAGCCCCACGCCGGTCTCAAACACGGTCTTGCCCTCGTGGAGAGTGTACGCGAGCGCCGTGCCGGGCGTGAAGCGCTTGGTGATGTTCACGACGAGACTCGGCAGGGTCTTGTGCACATGCGTACAGCCTCCGTGCTGATTTTGGCTACCCGTTCTGCGTTCTTCAAGTACAGTAGCTGACGACGAGGCTGACGGATTCTGAGCCTGAAGCGAGCGGAGCTGCTCGAGCTCCTGCAGCAGTTGGGTCTGGAACTCGTCGCGCTCCGTGATACTCGCTGAGATACTCGCTGCCGTGGCTCCGGCGCCGCTGGTGCTGCGCTTCTTGGGGCTGAGCTTCGCCATCTCGAGCTCCACGCGCAGCTCCTGGACCTCCTGGCGCAGCTGCCGGATGATGCGCGCGTTCTTGTCCTCGTCCACGACCGCGCGGTTGATCACGCGCTTGGCCGACTCGGCGTACCGCAGTGTGCTCATCGTTTCATCGTAGTTCTACATAACAGAGTGGATGGAGAAATGGCCCTAGGTCAGTTAACAATATCCTGTACAGTGTCGTCGCTATACCCAGCAGATACTGCTACTTACATCGGACGACGGGCTGACCATCGCGATCATCGTTGTCTGTTGATATACAAAAGCACCAAGGGCTAGCTCTGAGTATGAAACAACAAGGTTGTGCAGTGAGATCTGCGTGGTACCTTAGCGTTCCCGCCGAGACTCTCTTTGAGGAGCCACGTGAGCGTGCTGTCGCGGTATGGCACGCGCTCTCCGCCCTGTCTGAAGTTTTCAAGAGAGCCCTCAGGTTAGCCTTCCACTATGCCAACGTGCTAGAACAAACCGTGAGGTTAATAACAGGAAAGCTTACTTGCTGAGCGCCGAGATAACGCGGCCGAGCGTCGTGAGGCTCTTGTTGACCATCGCGCCTTCTTTCAGGCGGTCGCCGTTGGTCCCCGACGCGTTCGCGCGCTCGGAGCCAGCCAAGTCGATCATCGAGATCTTGGAGGTCTGCGTACCACCAGTAGAAGTAGTTGCAGTCAGTCAGTCACCACCTCTAGGGTTCTAGCGAATGCGAACGAGAGTCCAGGTGCTACTACTACTAGTCAACGAACCTTGTCGTGCGCAGTCTGGGTCGCCGCATCGAACGTCGCCTGCGTGAACGTGATCGTGAACACGGCGTGCGAGCGCGACGACACGGGGTTCATCAGCGTGGACGCCACGGTCCGCAGCTTCTCGCCCGCGAGCATCTCCTCGGCAATGTCCGCGTAGCACGTCACCGGTCGCGAGCTCAAACCCTCGACAAACGGTCCCGTGGTCGGATGCTCGCGCACTCGCAGCGGTCGTGCGCGGACCACGACTTTGATCGCGCACTCCTTCTGGATGTCATCGCTGGTAGTGCTCGAGAGCGCGAGGGGGCTGGACAAGTCGCTTGAGGAGCTGTTGTTAGCGGAGCGCTCGGAAGAGGGAGAGGAGGACGCAGCGCCAGCGCCAGTGAGGAACTTTGGCAGCGACACGCGCCGTGTCAGCATGGCGATCTCTAGCGTAGCAGTAGGACGACCAGAGCTCAGCTGACGATGAAGAGCTGAGGTCTCGAGGCTCTGCTCTTTTCAGACTGACTGAGAGAGAAAGAGTGACTGAGGAGATCGGAATAACTGCCCGGCGATTGAGAAACAAGAGAGCATTAATACACTTTGGAGGAGGTCGGTTGACCGAACCGTGTAACGGACATCCTTGGGAGGGGGTTGGCTCGAGAACTGCCCTTGGAATCTAATATGCTGCTCTATGTACTCTGAAATCCTGCGATCAGCTTGCTGCGGCGTTGCGCTCTTTCTTATTGGTAGCTGCTGCAGGAGGTACTCGCGGCGCTCCACTCGCACAAGAACTCAGAGCACAGCACCTCGCTCAAGCCAGAGCATCTGTCCGACACTGGAGGCTTTGGTGTTTGAGTTGGCTCTGGCGTTGGGGCTGGCGTCGGTTCTGGCGCTAGCGCTGGGGTCGCAAAGTCTGGGAGCACAACGTCGTTAGCCTTCATGTGCTTCACGATTTGCACGATGCTCACGCCAGCGTTCAGGCAGCCGCCGCAGTTATGCAGAGCGACGACCGCGTTGTCGGACGCAGCGAGAACCGGCGAACCAGACGAGCCTGGCTCGGTATCCGCCAAGTAGCCGACGCGATTGGTCCCGCCACATGAGCTCGCGGCCGCGAGCGACTCAACCTTCGCCGCACTGCCATTGTCGACAACAACGCTAATGCGCTTCACGAAGCCTTCAGGGTGCTGGGGAATGTAGATCTGCTCACGAACAACTGGTCCTGACGGTCGGTACTGCAAGTATCCGTACGCAGACACGTCGGTGGTCTCTGGTAGCTTCACGACCGCGTAGTCGAGGGCGACGTTGGTCAGAACCAGTGTCGACGTCGTAGCAACTGGCGTCTTTCGGCATCCGAGCTGGCCTTCGCAAGCGGTCGACGCGCACGAGTCGCTCTCTGCACCAAACTCAAACTCCACTTTTGCGGCGGTCGCGGCGTTTGGGATACAGTGGTTGTTCGTGATGACGTACCCGCCGCTGCCGGCGAGCCAACCGGTGCACACCTTGGTGCCGCCAATGACCAGTCGGGCGACCGCGCGTGCTTTTCGGTAGACCTCTGGTTTCGCAGTCGCGTAGCATTTCGCAGGCCGCGAGTTGTCCCCTGCACCACAGACACTCTCTTTATCCCCGCTGGTAGTACTTGTCGTTGGGAACCCGCGCGAGAAGCCCGAGATCTTGAATGCGAGAAGAGCTGCTGGGGACGATTTCGATAGCGAGACATCGTCGATGCTGTGGCTGGTCGCGGAGACGTACTGCACGATGGCCGTGTCGCCTGGGACGAGGCTTGCGATGAAGTCGCCGCGGTCGCCTCTTCCTTTCCCGTCGTAGTAGCGAGCTGCTGAAGAGTTGTCTGGAGAGCGCACGGCAACGAAATCCCCAGCCGGGAGTGCGAAATCTGCAAAATGGACAGCGATGTAGCTCGCGCCAGGGTACGAGACCGTCTCGTCTCGTGACGAACCGACTGGGACTGCAATGTCGAGACGCTCATCGGCTCCGATTGCCAACGCTTGATTCGGAACGGCGGCGATGCCCGCAGTGAACGCTTCAGCAGCAGCTACTGCGAGCATCACGAGGGCAACAAGTCCACTTTTGAGCAGAGTGGGTCCCATTGTCGCGCTTGTGGGCGTGTGCGCGCAGGAGGGATGTTTGTTCTCTCGAGCAGGAGAAATGAGAAATGAAACAGCAAGAGGACTGAAAGACCATTCCTTCCAGCGACCGCAATTTGAGTGCCTGCACAGCCGCTTTGTCGAGGTTCAATGCCGACATTGGGTATTGATGTCAGAGAGTGCAACACTGGGACAGGTAGAAAATCCATGTGTGCGTGGCACGGAGTCCCTTCCGATCTCCTCTGACGGGAAGGACAGGTGCCGTTCGCTCCCGTAGCAGCGACCAGCTGTGAGCACGTGTTTTGGACTGATCAGTGAGCCCCCGCAGGAGTTCTTTGACGTGGCGATGCTGCGAAACCCGGTCGTGAATGTCTTGGTTCCTATCGGTACTTCGGCTCCACCGTAGATCAGAGAGCTGATGGCGCTGGATCGAGGTGTTGAAGTCATCTTCAGTGGAGAGCGCGGTGCTGGCGAAGAAGAGAGCAGCGAAGGTGGAAGCGATCTTCATCGCAGGATTGTCCAAAGTGTCTAGACGCCGAAAGAGGATGCGAGCTGTAAGCGGAGAGTTCGAAAATGTTTTTTTTGCCGGTATTGCATGACCACTCCTGCCACAAAGCCACGGTTCGTCTACAGGCGTGTACCTCCTGGGACTGGGGAGGGAGTTCCTGCCCTTTCCGACAGTGGTCTAGAGAACGAAAGGGACTTCAAGTTCGTTCTTTCCCGTTTCGGGACTCCGTGTCATCCAGTGCAACTTTGTACATGCGAAATGTCCTGATCACTCGAAGTCTATCACAGCCAGAAGCAGAGGATGATTCAAATCTTGCCAAAGTGGACGATTAACAGGTTGATGAGTTCAGCCGCAGAACCAAGGCTACAAAGAGCCGGCAAGTACGGGTCGATAGTGCAAATGAAAGACTCGAATGGAGTCATTCAAGCCAAAATTACCCCATTGATGGGTCTATCGCTGAGGGTCTGTACTCGGCCGGAATGGACCTTCTGGAGGTCTCCAAATGTGATTTTTCAAGTCAAACTCTACAATCGTATTCGGTTTTTTTCAAATCGACCAAGTTGGGCTGTGAGCTTAGATAGCCATGCCAAGGTCCTTGGTTGGTGCTCTGGTGACTACCGGCATTTCATTCATTTCCAAATTCTCGCTCCGCAGCGCAGATCAGCTCCACTCCAGCAGCGAGACTGCATACGAGTCATCACTTCCAAGGCATCCAGGGATGAACATATTCTCGTGTATCACTGCCCTGACCTTCGCCTGTCTCGCTGTTGCGTCTGCAGATACTCCCAGCGCAGTCACTCCTCTGATCCTCGGCGGGGCCGTTGTGCCCGCTGGAACGAAGACGTACGTGGTCGGTCTCCGAGAGACGGCATCGGGGACGAGCTTCTGCGGTGGATCGCTCATCCGTCCAAGGCACGTACTCACAGCTGCGCGTTGCAGCGGCGGCATCAAGTATGTATCAATCGGGACGCACTATCTGAGCGGCGCAAGCGACGGCGAGTAGATCCAAGTGGCGAAGGAGACAAGGCACCCGTCGTTCAACTCCAGGACCCTGACACATGACTTTCTGATCGTCGATCTCGCGCAGACAAGCAAGTTTACCCCCGTCGCGCTTGGAACTGGAATGGACGTTCTTCAAGGGATAGTGGCGACGACGCTTGGCTGGGGAGCCACAACGCAAAATGGAACTCAGCCCCGAGAGCTACTGTCCGTCGATGTCCCCATCCGCAACAATACAAGCTGCGCGGAGCTCTCAATCCATCTCGACGACTCCATGATCTGCGCAGGTGGAGAACAGGGAGAGGACTCGTGTCAGGGCGACTCCGGCGGACTGCTGATCGTCTCGAAGAATGGAGCCGACGTGCTCATTGGTGCTGTGAGCTGGGGCGACGGCTGTGCAGAAGAGAGCAAGCCCGGCGTGTACGCCCGCGTGCCCTACGTGCTAAAGTGGGCCAACTCGATCCTAAATGCGACTCCAGCTCCGACTCCAGCGCCAACTCCTGCGCCAACTCCTGCGATGACTCCTGCGCCGACTCCTGCGCCGATCGTGAACCCGCCAGCGACGGACAGATGCAACTCTTTGAGCGAGTCTTTGTGTGCGTGGAATTTCTCTGTGAATGGAATGCTGATTCTAGCGCGTGTGTGAGCTTCATGTGAGGTTAAGCGGGAGTGACGCCAACTCAGCAAGCGAGGTCTTGACGATCCTGCATTTTAGCGGCAACTAAACTGAATGCACCGTTGTGGAAGTCCTTCGAGAATGAACACCCCATGGATTCATAACTCGTCTCGACGATTTTATAGCGGTAAGTTCGTATCGAACTTTGTGTCATAAAAACTTATCGGGCATTTTACCGCGCTAAGTTCGACACGAACTTTACGTGACGGATGCCGCAATCACTCTTAAACAAAAGCAGCAGTTTTGAAAGAGAAGCCACATGAAGATGAAGCGCAAAGCAACGGACGGTCACCAAGCAGATCACCAGCAGCAGCAGCTGCAGCTGTTCATGGGTGTGCGCGTGGCGCTGCGAGGCTGCGACGCGCTCTCCACGTGCAACGAGCTCACGCAGCTGATCCAGGAGTTCGTGGACCACCCGACGCGCTGGCTGGCGCTGCACGTGCCGGTCACCAAGGCCATGGAGCTCATGCGCATCCCGCGACCACCAGGCGACTGCCGCCTCGCGACGCGCCACTCAAAAGCGCTCGATCGCGCCATGATGCTCGCTGCAGCAAAAGGGTATTTGCATGTACTGGAGTGGCTCGACGGGTATTATGACTCATCCCAGTCGATGTTCGTGCCAGTGTCGAGGCACGTGATGGATGTGGCGGTGGCGTTCGGACGAGCCGAGGTGGTCCAGTGGCTGCACGACAACCGAGGCGAGGGCTGTTCCCAGGCCGCGATGGTGGTCGCCTGTGGGATCGGACGCGCCGATCTACTGCAGTGGCTCTATGAAAATACAAATGCAGGGTGTCCACCGTGGACCAAGTCCTGGGTGATCAGCAACATGAAGGAGCCAGGGGCAACAGCTTCAAGCAACATCGTGGAGGTCGCGAAATGGCTGCATTCGCACGACCTCGGCGGCCATTTCTCCGCGATAGACATGGATACTGCAGCACTGGAAGGCCGCTTGGACATTGTCCAGTTTCTCCACGAGAGCAGCCCAGCGGGGTGCACGACCGACGCGATGGACAACGCAGCGCAACGTGGACACCTCGACATCGTGCGCTTCCTGCATGCAAACAGAACCGAAGGCTGCACGACGGACGCGATGGACATGGCGGCGGTACACGGCCACCTGGACACCGTGATCTTCCTGCACGAGCACCGCACCGAAGGCTGCACGACCATGGCGATGGACTACGCGGCGCGCGGCGGGCACTTCCACATTGTCAAGTGGCTCCACGAGAACCGCTCTGAAGGATGCACTGTCACTGCGATGAACGGCGCGATCCGCAGCAACCGGTTCGAGATCGTCAAGTTCCTGCACGAGCACCGGAAAGAAGGGAGCTCGCCGCGCGTGCTGCTCTCGGCCGTGTTTGCTGGGAACCTGGAGATGGTGCGCTGGCTTTTCGACCACTACCCGTCCAAGTTCACGCCGCCGATCGTCCTGGAAGCGATCCAGAAAGCCCGGCAGTTCTATCACCTCGACATTGCGCTGTGGCTCGAGCAGGAGGTCAAGCTCCCGTCTCTATAGTACTTTCTGGCACTAACTCCCCAGGCACACCTCAATACAAAGGAGTAGTCTATCAGTAATAGTGGTGCTTCCATTGGCAATATTATAATTTACACTTTCATGAGTTTCTCTAGGTCTAGAAGCAAGATGGTCACTTCGATATACTTTCTATTGTTCGCGATGTTGATCGCGCGCTGCACCGCGACGTGCGAGAAGATCCCGCGGTAGTGCTCGAAGAGCCACTCGAGCATCTCCAGGCTCTCGCTCATCACCGCGCTCTGCAGCGCCACTTCCGAGCACCCTTCGGCGCGCGCGCGGTGCAGGAACTTCATGATCTCCAGGTTGTTGGCCCTCGCGGCGCCGTTCATCGCTTCGATCGTGCAGCCCTCGCGCCGGAACGCCTGCAGCCACCGGACGACGCGCATGTGACCGCCTCTTGCTGCCAGGTCCATTGCCTGGGTCGTGCACCCCTCATTCCGGTTCTCGTGCAGGAACACGACAATGTCGAGGTGTCCGTTCGCCGACGCCAGGTCCATCGCGTGGGTCGTGCAGCCTTCCAGCCGGTGCTTGTGCAGGAACTTGACGATCTCAAAGTGCCCTCGCTCTGCTGCCTTATCCATCGCGTTCGTAGAGCATCCTTCATAGCGGTTGCGGTGCAGAAACTTGACAATGTCGAGCCGCCCTTTCTCGGCCGCGTCGTCCATGTCGGAGCTCTCGCAGGCGCCGCCGAGTCGCTTCTCGTTCAGCCATGTCGCGACATTCAGGTCCCCCGTGTGCAGGATCCACCGCAGCGTCCAGGACGCGCAGCCTTCGCTTCGGTTGTCAAAGAGCCACTGCGCGATGTCGAGTCTCCCCAGCTCGGCGGCGCAGGTCATCGCGGCCTCCGTGCAGCCTTCTTCTCGGTTCGCGTGCAGCCAGCGCACGATCTCGAACTGTCCGAACGCGGCGGCGACGTCCATGACGCGCCTCGACACCTCGGCTCGCTCGTGACCGGCGTGCAGCCACTGCACGATGTGCAGGTACCCGTTCGCAGCAGCGAAGAGCAGCGCGCGGTTCAGGTCTCGACCTTCCTGGCTCACGATGTGGGTCGCCTTCGGAGACGAGCTCAGCGCCGGGTCTCTGGCACGCTCGTCGCGACTGCTGCTCCGACTGAGCGCGAGCGTCTCGGTCATCGGGATCTTGAGTGTGCGCCAGCGTTTCGGTGCATCGACGAAGCTCTGGACCACGTCGAGGAGCTCCTTGCACGCGTAGAGCTGCTCGTGCTGCCGGAGCGCGACGTCCACGCAGGTGAGCACGGCATCCTTGCTGCGCGGAGGGTGCGCCATATAAACCTGTACGTCGAGGTTGCTCTCTCTCTATGAGGAAACTGCTATCGTTAGGTTGAAACGGAGAGGATAGTGAGCAGTGTGGGCTTTGCAGAAGATTTCGAACTGAGCGGATAGCAGCGTGGTAGGTTTTCAGTTTTGCTGAGAGAGCAATCTCTCAAGCAGATTGAGTCAAGCACACCGGTGTAATGGTTTCAGATGTAGCCAGTGGCGTCAGGTGCCCATGTGGGACCTCCAGAGTCGATTTTTAGGTGCTTAAGTGCGCATTTGGAGGACCAAAATGCATGAAACAACAGCCGGACGTCAGTTAACATTGCATGGAAATTGGAAATGGAAGACAGACCGACTGCGATCGCCAGGTGGGCTGGGCTGGGTTGTGGTTTTGTTGCCAGGTGGTGCCATGTGTTCCACGCAGCTTCTGGTGTTGTGGTGATCATGCTGAGGGTGTAGTTTGTGGGTGTCCCATTGCGCCGCGCTGGACTGAAAAGCCGCGCGCAGCAATCTCGAGCGCACTTTTCGACGAGCAGTCTCGATCTCGGGATCAGACTCTCTCTGGTCAGAGAGTAGTTGTTGGATACGTATACGTATGTACCGGTACGTTGGTTGGCACCTTGTCGTCAGAGAAGAGTTCTGAGGTGGTGGGTGTAGCTGGTCGTCCGTTGGTCAGACACTCGAGCAAAGTGCACGCGAGTTCACCGCCCGAGATACAGTAGTATGGAGGCACTGGCATCAACCGGTTGGCTGGTTGTGGTCGGGGGGAATACAATGCGTCAAGAGCAGCAGCTGGTGTGGCGCGTGCCCCGCGCAAGGTAAGAAATGCGTGTGCTTCCGCTCCGACACCAAAGTGGCCAAGACCCTTGCGCCATGGGAAAGCCGCTGTAAGGATAGAGAGAGCAACAACAAACGGTTGCGATACTCTGTGGGAGCGTCTGCGGCCAAGCCTCGAACGAGTTCGCGGCGAGTCGCTCTATTGAAATTTTGCGTGACGTTACGTGAGCGGGTCTGATTCCAGCAGCCTGTCGCAGTCTTTTCCCCGTTTGCTGTGGAATCGACAACCGTAGGACCATTCTGGTCAACGACCTCCGTTCTCTTCCAATCGGCTTCAAGTTCATCGTTCCTCCCTTCAAGCGGAAATGGGTTCACTGCTCTTCCTCCCTCTTTAAAGCTGGGCATACTACCGCGCTGAAACCAGTCTCCCACACTGCGCGCACCTAACGAGTTTGTATTTTCTGAATGACACCACCGCACTTAGCAACCAGACTGTCCCCCTTTTCTATGACCACAAAGGGGCTTGGATCGTGCAATTGCGACGTGGATAAACAGCAGCAATCAATTGCGTGTGACTGCATTCGGAGCTCTTCGTCCTTCTTTCTCCCATTCGCGCTCAGGTAGATACCGCATGCCAACAGCAAGACAAGAGCCATCCTCACGGCTGCCTCGGCTGCTCAAATGCGTGGACGTGGTGTTGCGCGAACAGCAGCGCGAACAGCTCCTCGGCTGCGCGCACATCACGGCGCTCATCGACGACTTCGTCGACTGCTCAACGCGCTGGAGCTTCAAGGAAGCAGTCGCGCGCCGCGACGTGTACCTGGTGACGCGCCTCGTGGTCGCGCATGACGCGCTGTCAGCGCTGACCAACGACGAAGTGAGCGCTGCACTTGTGATGGCTGCACGGCGCGGACATCTCGATATCCTCCAGTGCGTGCACGACCACGCAGGCGCGCAGCTCGTGCTGTCGCCCAGAGTCATGGACGCTGCGGCGCACTACGGCCACCTGGACGTCGTCGAGTGGCTCCACAGGAATCGCCCCAGCGACGGCTGCTCGACCGACGCGATGGACGCTGCGGCGTGCAACGGCCACTTTGACGTGCTCAAGTTCCTCCACGCGAACCGCTCGGAGGGGTGCACGAAAGCCGCGATGGACGGCGCCGCAGCGAGCGGACGCCTGCAGATCGTCAAGTGGCTGAGCGAGAACCGGAGAGAAGGATGCACGACCAGCGCCATGGACGGCGCGGCAGCGGCTGGCTCGCTCGACGTGGTCCGGTGGCTGCACGAGCATCGAAGCGAGGGCTGCACTGCGGAAGCGATGAACGCGGCGGCGGGCGAGGGCCATTTGCACGTCGTGCGCTGGCTGTTCAACAACCGGAAAGAGAACGATCCGACCTACGCGTACAGAAGAGCGGCGCTGCACGGCCGCAACGACATTGTCAAGTGGATTCGGAAAAGGCTCAAGTGATTGGTGAAGGATCGATGCAGTCTGGGTTTTCGTTTTCCTGGGCAGAGTTGCAAGGTTCCGGGCATTTGTATAATTAAATTAGTAAACCCTCGGAAGGATTCTGCTCAATACCAATCCACGCGCACGCCGTGAGGAACTCCAGAAGCAGGCGCTTTAAAAGCGCAGCACCTAACTGTGATGGTGCTTTGTTGGAGTTCATGTTCACCCCGGTGCACTTGCTTGCCCTCACATGGACGTCACACGCATGGACATGGGCTGAAAGATTTGGAACATTTGGTGTTCAGTGTACTGTCGATGCTGTTGATCTCAATAATCTCGGGATCAGAAAAGAACCCGGAGCACCAACCGCTCACTCCATTCACCTGCACCAGCCCCAGCAGCCAACAACCAGAGCACCAGAGCGAACGCGCACTGCCGAGTCAGAAAGATCGTTCTTTCGCGTGTACCACACCACATGTGTTTTTGTTTTTCACCAACGTGAGTGTTGGTCTGTCAAGGTCAACCCTGCCATTTCCGCATTCTTCTTCAGTGCGGAATTGGGAAGAAAGATCATCAGCTGAGTTGAGAGGACGAAGAATCGCCATGGAGCGCAAGAAGAAGACGAAGGAGAAGGCGCGCAGCAGCGACACACACGGCGGACGAGGAGGTAGAGGCGAAGGCAGAGGCGGAGGCGGAGGCGGCTCGAAGCGCGTGGTGATCGCGTGGGAAGACGCGATGCACGACAACAGCGACGACGAGCGCAAGCCTGCTGCGAGTGCTGCTGTGCAGATCAGTGCCACTGCTGCTACTGTTGCACATGAGGCTGCTGCTCGACAGTCGACCGCGGATGCGAAGAAGGCCAAGAAGGAGAAGAAGAAGCAGGCAAAGGCTGATGCAACAGCAGTGGATGAGGACATTGGCGAGCGGGGCGATCAGGTGAAGGATGCGCAGAGCGACAAGAACGAGCAAAAGAAGGACAAGAAGAAGAAGAAGGCGAAGCAAGAGAAGCAGCAG
>JAADVK010000589.1:0-21075 GCA_023334975.1 Globisporangium sylvaticum | reverse complement strand
TTTGTTGATGGACGCGTTCCAGGACGACATGGTCCACATCAGTCGGCATGTCGGCAGCTCGCTGGTGCTGCAGGGAGCGCGCACAAGATGCGATCCGAGAGCTCCAACTAGTACTTTAGAAAATGGTGAACAGGTCCAGCAAGATCACTTTTCCTTCGAAAGTCTCTAGCTATGCGTAGTTGCTGAAGCGGAGGGGTTGTAGCAGTATCAAAGTGATCGAATCCATGATATGTTTGAAGCAACTCCAAACTGCTTTTAAGATGCGGCATTGCGGAATTTTTACGCTCAATGGCACAGGTGAAACTCGGTCTTCGTTGACGGTAAAAGATCCACCGTCCGATGAATGGCAAGGAGTGGTGCACCTGAACACCTGTTCCTGCGAGAGAAGCTGCCAAGGTGCAAAAGCAAGATCGGCATCTACTCAGATCACGCCCGAGCGCTTCCTTGTTGAACTTAAGCGCGCGTTTAATGACCACTTGGGTGTTTGATGACATCCATCCACGATTGGCTACCCCGCAGACGCCTTTGCCAATTACTTCTTCACAAATGATGCCGTCTGAGGGAATGTACAACGCTGCCAGGGTTGCTTCGCTCATGTACTTGCGCAGTTTTTCTTCCACCAAGGCGAAGAGTGAGCAGGAAGATCCTCGACGAATTCATTGCTACTTTCGAATTTGAATGCGCTGAGGATTTTCTCATTCACTTCCTCAGCCAAGATCTGTTGAAGAATGTGCACCTTGATCTTGTCTGCCAATTCTGGGCTCATTGCATTGACTTGGTCGCGCCATTCAACTGGACTGCGGTCGAGGACGCCAATGTCGAAGCTCGCAGCGACGTCGCTGAATCTCTCACCAATGGCAGGCAATTGCTGGATCTCGCGCACGAACTCGTCCACGCCATCGTGAGCTTGTTGCAGTCACTCCACCACCTTCTCGTTGCGATTGAGCTGGTACAGGAGATTCTCTTCGCTGAACTGCTTGAAACAATCGCGCAAGGAGCACGCCACGCGGACGAGATCAAGCAGCAGCTCTTTCCCTTTCGGTGCGATTACCAGACCATGTTCTCGCGTCACCTTCTGCTGATCTTCAGCACGTCGTACACGGTTTGGATGCGACTCGCGAGCTCTTGAATCAATTCTAGGCACGGGGTTAGCGTCGTGGCTTCATAAGACGTAGCCAGCGTGGGGACCATGTGTTCAAGCGAAAACCCATCCGCTGCAATGTAGTCGAGCCAGTAGAAACTGCTCCGTTCGTCGGGAGTCATCGCTTCCAGCTGGGCGAGTCGGGCCGTGCTAGTGGACGATCAGTGCTGTGAAGTCGGTGGCAGTCAGGGTCAGCGCCAGCCGTTCTCTCTCTCTCCTCTCCTTGCTCTCGCTTTCACGAATGCCACGACCACGGAGAACGCGATCTTGGTCTTCAGCAACACACAGAATGAAAGGGCTGGATTATTTTTGGGCAAGAGAGTTTGGTGGACTCGCTTATGGACTTTCACAGAAGCAGCTTCGTTTCCTTCTCTCCAATGTCCCAAAGACTGATAGGTACAACTCATTTCACCAACCAAACCCAAAATTTGAAACAAAGTGAGAGGCGAATTACCCAATCACCCAAAGTTTCAACTGGGTGAAAGGTAGAAACGGGTCAAACAACAACTCCGGTTGGGTGAAAGGGATATTGTCAAATCACACATTTTCAAACACTTTGCATCATTTCCAATCCCCCTTTCTTTCTTTTTGGAGATAGAAAAGCATCAATGTTAGATGGCTTGAGGTTCGAAAACTTGAACGAGCGAAATGGAGGGAGCAGGCATTTACGAATTGGACAACGCGAGCAGAGCCAACAGCCGATGATGGACGAGTCCTTCAATGAGATCGACGCGCTGCTGCCCGGTATGCTGGAGACGAACGTCAAGGAGGAGCTTGAGAAAGCCGAAAGTCGTTGTGTGGAGATGCGCGAGAGCGCTGCTTTCTGCAAGCGCTTGCTCGATCGCCTTGTGTTCCTGCGCACGTACCTACCGACGCGAAAGAGCAAGATGCCCAGCGCTGCGGACTACCCCAAGGTCCTCACGCAGTTCGCCAACACGCTCAGCCTCGTCATCCGCTTCTTCAAGAGCCACTCGGAGAAGAAGCTCCTGTAGCGGATCGCGGCGAACCGAGTGATCATCAAAGAGGTCGAGCGACTGCACGGGAAGATCGACGGCATCTTCCGAGCGGCGAACCTCTCGAACTCGACGATGATGAACGAGTGGAAGGAGCACAACGTGAACGACATTACCCAGCTGCGTCAAACCCTGGAAAAAAGCTCGCACAACACGAGCAACCTCGTGAGTGGACTGAGTGGTGACGCGCTGGAGGAAGCGCTCACGGAGCTCCAGTTCGAGATCGACCCGCGCAAGAACCAGAACGAGTTCCGAGGATTCCTGAAACGAGTGCTCGATGCTGTGGTGAAGCACGTACCAGACGCGCAGATCCCTGACATTCCGGGGTGGTACATCCGCCGCGATGACATCGACATCGGTGAGATAATCGACTTCAGCGCCTTTGGAGCTGTCCACAAGGGCATGTGGGGGACGAAGAGACCGAAGTCGTCGCGAAGATGCTGTATGTGGATGGAATGGACACCCAGAAATCGTTTCTGAGGAAAGCAGAAGTCTTGTACAAGCTGAACCACCCGTACGTGATCAAGATGCTCGGCGGGTGTCACGTGGGCAAGCCGCTCTTCTTCGTGGCCGAGCGCGCAAACCACGGCAACTTCACGGACTTTTTTAATCGAGCCGAGAACAATAGCAAGCTGTGGCGTCTCTTCCATCAAGCTGCTCAGGGTTTGTCCTATCTTCACAGCAACCGCATCATCCACGCGGATATCAAGTGCAACAACATTGTGGTCGGCGATGATGAAACTGCAAAATTGTGCGACTTCGGCCATAGTTTTGCTGCAGAAACCACCACAGTCGGGGTAGAAATCAGAGAACAGCCAAGCTCGCTTCGTTGGAAAGCCCCCGAGTGCCTCTTTGAGCAAGGCACTGCCGCGAATCCGACTTTTGAATCCGACATCTACTCGCTTGGCATGAGCATCATCGAGGCAAAGATTGGCGGTATTCCGTGGGGTATACTGGGTGACGACGACATCATCGACGAACTGGGCGAAGAGAACGGTTATCCACGTCCAGATGGTGCATTTACGGACAAAGAGTGGCAACTTATTCAAGGCATGACGACATTCGACCCGAATGAGCGAACGACGTTGGAAGAAGTCCTTGATCTTCTTGGCGAATTTGCGACAGAGGAAGCGGAGGCGGAAGAGCAGCTGAATGCGGTGTTGCAAGAACTTGTTGAAGATCAGCTCCGGCATCTTGATTTGAATGGTCGCGACGCGGACCTTGTGCGAATTCGTGACTGCATTCAAAAAATTCCATCATTGGATCAGCGAGCGCGCGTCAAACTCCTTCGCCATGTCCACCAAGTGAAACAGTGGCTGGTCCAGGAAGACGAAGAACGCAAGTACTGGGAAATGAACGCGCCAAAGACCAGTCTGTGCAACGAGTGCGGCGATTTCAACCCTCTGGACAGTCAGTTCTGCTGTGAATGCGGGGTATTCATCGACGCGTACCTCAACCGCCAGCAAGCTGAGTTTCGACTTATGGTGACGAATCAACGTGGACTGACAGACGCGATCCAAGCCTTCGAGAAGCTCGCAGTGGAAACCAGACGGACTTCAAAACCCGAGAACTCGCTCGTTCATGATGCTTTCACAGCCGAACTCAAGAGACTGCGCATCATTTTGCAGCACTCGAAGGAAGAAGAAGTGCGCTTGCTCTCCCTGCACACACCAAAGCTCAAAGCGCGAGCGTGCAGTCGATGCAACGACATGAACCCAGAGACGGAGGTGTTTTGTCGTGAGTGTGGCCACGACATTGAGATTGTTCGAGGGCACAAGTTGTAGGTTTTCTCTCGTGAATGTTTTTTCTATCCCTCAGTAGAAAAAAACACTTGCATATGCTGCATTTCATTTGTTAAATTCTACCCCAGAGCGTGTCTTTTGTCTGAATCAGGGCATGTCTGATTTCCATTGTAGCAACGACTTTTGACATTGTCGTGTACGGCAAACCCGACCTCGCAAAGCGTATATCCACAGAGCTGAAGTCAAAAGGGTGTGCCTGTATTCGGTGGTGGGCTGCGGCGACTGTGGAAGCACAATCGACGCTGAGATGCGCCTTACAGCGGATGCGAATTCTCTCCGCCATACACTGGTGAAGGAGCTGAGCAGGCTGAAGACACGACTGGCGCATCTGAGCAAAGATCGTGAGCTGCTGGCGCTTGAAGAGGCGCAACCCAATGGAAGACTGAGTAGCAGATGCGGGGATGCGAACCCTGTCACGAATGCGTTTTGCTGCGAGTGTGGGGCCGATATCGGTGTTGTCCGAAGAATCAAATTGTGATTGTTGGAGAGTTTTTGCATGTGAGTAAATGGTCAATTATCTGTTCTTGTCGATCAACTTTGTGATTCATAAGCTGCGTCACGTGCACAATGCTTCCGTTCGCTAAACTGAAAACGAGAATCTTGAGTTACTTGCAAACTGTGCCATTCAGTGCAAGCCATCTATCTGCGCGCTATCCTGCTGTGAGAAATCATAGGACTCGGCACTGGAATTTACAGAAGTCAAACGGAGAGCCACAATTGCCATCACTTTAAATGCGACGATCGCAGCAGCCCAATTTCATCTGCTGCATGGTGACGACGAGCTACGTACTGATCAAGTGATCTGCCAAGTTGGAAGTGATCGCCTCGCTAAGTGGCAGCTGACGATGTTGTAATGATCACTAACTAACTGTGCTAGCTAACTGTCTGCGCTTGCATAGTACTCAAAGCCGGACTGAGAAACCTGTGACCGCTGACTCATGTTCAGAATGAGCTGATACACATGCCAGACACGATCCCAAGATATAAATACAAAGCTCGGGTGTATGGGCACACATTTGGACTTTGACCCGTGGATTGAAGGTCGCTTCGCATAAGATAATAGTAAGCTCAGAAGAGCGAGTATGACGCATCACGCCAAGCCAACAGCAGCCGCGTCCCCAGTCGTGCCGTTCAAAAGCGAGTCGTTCCCGTCCTACGTGCTGCAGCGCGTGCAGACGCGCGCAAGTAGCAGCTGCTGTCCCACGCTCCAACAGCAAGATAGACCTCCACTGAGCTCTGTAACCACCACCGATTCAACTTCCGCTTTGGACAGAGGTAGTCCAAGTCCCAGCTCCTCGTCGTCAAGGCTCTTGCAGGCTGCTGCGTCCCCGTCGGGTCTCTCGATCACCTCTCGATCCCGAACGCCTCAGCTGACATCCCCAGCATCAGTTGGCTCCCCATCAACGCGGACGCGGTCGTTCCAGCGTCCCTCGCTCTCGGACCAGCTCAAGTCGGTCTCACAGGGTGCTCAGGATATCACTTCGCAGCTCAAAACCACCTACAACCTTCAACATGGAGGAACAGCATCAGCAACATCTTCCTCAACTGGACTTGAACTCCAAGCGACCACGATCGGCATGTCGGTGGGTAAACTCGAGTGCCGCTTCCCGTGCCCCGTGCATTTTACGGGCGACCACTGCTCGTACCTGTTCCAGCACCCTTTTGAAGCCAAGGAAGTCCACATGGTGATGTACTACCGCGACATGACCCAGGTGCACGTGAGTCTCCGCGACAAGAGCTTCCACTTCCGGATAAACCACGCGCTCGAGCAGTTTGGTGAGGACTATAGACCGGCAAACCCGCAGCATGTGGTCTGAATCGTGCTGGCGACGATCAGCGAAGCCCAGCGAGTGAAGCAGTTTGTGGCAGCGCACAGGTAGTGGTTTAGATCTTAGATTGCCTGCCTGTAAAGGTTTGGTATGCCTATAAAGGGCAAGCAAGGACAGCTTGCTTGCATACCCTTTACAGGCATAGTTTCAAGAGTGACTGTACATTTACAATCACTCTTGAATCGATTTTCCTCCAATCACGGATCGGTATATTATATAGAGGTTTCGAACGATTCCCCTTTGACTTTCTTTTTGTATGATTTGGAGGAGAATGCGAATTTCATCCAATCATGTAGCATGCAGCGTCGGATAGTTTTAGCAAATGCTTGGCTCTCAACTCCTCTTACCCGATTTCATTGGCTGGTAAATGCGAATAAATTGCGCCATTGGGTGAAATGATGCCACAGTGAAATGCGGGTGTTGTTGGTTCTCGCCAGCTCGCCATACAAAAGCCAAGTCAAGTTCAACCAACCGCCTCGTGTTGTGCCTTTCTATTGCACGACTGCCCAAAGCAAAAGCAAGGGAAAGCAAAAAGGGAAAGCAGCAGCAAGAACCAAGAAAAGCATGGCTGACATGGACCCCGTGGCGCGCGCGCGCGCGATCGCCGCCCGCCTCGCGGCCACTGCGATCCCCTCGGACGCGCTCGGCAAGCGCAAGAGCCGCTGGGAGGTGCGTTTTATTACCCTATAAACCGTCTGAATAGCTCTTTGCGGCGGCCACTGTGAAAGGGGGATCGGATTCGTGTCTATGACTCAAAGGCGGATGGATATGGCGATATTGGATCGATTCCCTTCTGTGAAGTGATGGTGGTTTTGTGGATATGGATATGGTGGTCGTGGTGCTAACGGCTGTGCATGGTGTTGTTGATTTGTGTGTGTACAGGATGATGGTACGAATGGAAGATCTATCGATTGGTGTTGCAACGCTGTGGAAATGAGGGAGGGAAAAGAGGGGCGAACAGGCTCCTTTCATCCCCCCTCTTGGCGCTGAAAGTGACGAAGATGGCGAATGGCGTGTGTTTTAGTGTGGAGATGGTGATGTGTGTTTGTGTTTGTGTGTGCTCGTTTGTGTTTGCTGTAGCGGATGGCGGTGTGCGTCCTGCGCCGGGAGGATTTGGCGAGAAGAAGCGCAAGAAAGTGTACATCCCAGTGGACAAGTACCCGGATATCAACTTCATGGGTAAGTCTTGTGACGTGGCACTTGTATCTTTATGATACTAGTTGGTTCGTGCAGCACATCTTAGTGATTTAATTTGTGATGCGCAACACTTTTTGTTAATAAGGTTTGCTGATTGGACCTCGCGGCTCGAACCAGAAGCGCATGGAAGACGAGTCTGGCGCGAAGATCTTGATCCGCGGCAAGGGCTCGTCGAAGGACCCAACGGGCGACCCGGACGAGAACGAAGAGCTCCACGTGCTGATCACCGCCGAGAGCGACGAAGCGATCGCGAAGGCGCAGAGCGCGGTCGAAGACATTCTCTTCAACCCACAGCAAGCCATGAAGCTCAAGCAGGAGCAGCTGCGAAAGTGCGTTCATGGATGTGGATCTTAGGTATGGCAACGCGCTGTCGTTTGTATGCTAACTTTGGTTTCGATTGTTACTCGTTGTAGGGTGGCGGAGCTGAACGGAACGCTGAACGAGAACTACGGCAGCCGCGATGCTGACCCAAGTGGTCGCTACGGACCTGGACCAGGAGGCATGCCAGGTGGAGGTGGTGAAGACAAGGACGCGACCACGGAGATGCAGGTGCCGCGCGATCTTGTTGGCTACATCATTGGTCGCGGCGGTGAGACGATCCGCGATTTGCAGGTCAAGTCTGGCGCGCATATCCAGATTGTGCGCGAAGAAGAAGGCGCGCAGGGCACGCCACACCGATTTGTGAGCATCTCCGGCACGGAAGAGGCGTTGCAAAAGGCGCAAACGATGATCCAGAACTTGATTGACGAGCGCATGAACGGCGGCGGTCGCGGTGGAATGGGCGGCGGCGGTTTCCGTGAGCGCGATGACAACGACCGCATGGCTCGCTACGGCGGCGTTAACCCAGACGGCTCGGAGTCGATGGAGCTTTTGATTCCAAACGAGCGTGTCGGTTTGATCATCGGTCGTGGCGGTGCGACGATCAAGAGCATCCAGCAGCGCACTGGCTCGAGCGTCACGATCCCTCAGACGCCAGACCCGAACAACCCGAGTATGCGTCTGATCACGATCCGCGGAACGCTTGACTCGAAAGAAGCTGCCAAGCAAGAGATCATGGCGATCCTGAGCGACGACCACGGTGGACGTGGCGGCGGTGGTCATGGTCATGGTGGTGGTCACGGCGGCAGTGTGATCTACATGCAGGTGCCAAACGACCGTGTTGGCGTGGTGATTGGTAAGCGTGGCGAGACGATCAAGGGCATCCAGGATCGCAATGCTGTGCGTATTCAAATCCCACAAGTCCCAGACCCAGGTTCGAACCCACCGGTGCGAACGATTTCGATCCAAGGTCCTCCTGAAATGCTGCAGCGCGCAAAGGAGGAGGTCGACATGGTGATTCTTCAAGGAGCTGGAAGCCAGGGTGGTGGTTACGGTGGTCAGTCGTCGTACGGTGGCCAGTCGTCTTACGGCGGATCGAGTCATTACGGTGGTAGCGGCGGCGCCAGCAGCTACGGAGGCGGAGGCTATGACCAGCAGCAGCAGTACGGCCAACAGCAGCAGCAGCAGCAACAGTATGGATACGGCCAAACCCAGGGCCAGGGACAGTACGATGCCTACGGCCAGCAACAGCAGTACTACCAGCAGGCGGCTGATCCGTCCGCTGCAGTTGCTGCCAGCACGAGCGCAACTACTGCGACCGCGACGACGGCTGATCCAAACGACCCGAACGCGTACTGGAATGGCTACTACGAGTATGCTGCGTACTATGGTGTGGAGGCTGCGAACGCGGCGTGGGGCGTGACAGGAGAGGCGGCGCAAGCGAGTGCAGAGGCGTATCAGCAGTACCAGGCAGCAGCAGCGGCAGGTGGCGCTGCACCGGCAGCAGGAGCGGCGACTGAGGGAGCGGGTGCCGATGCTTCTTCTTCAGCTGGCGGAGCTTCGTCGACTACGGACTCGTCGCAGGTTTGTTGATTGTGCTGCTTTTTGATTTGTGTGTGCGCATGCTCGTCCATCTCGATCTCTCTCTCCGTCATGATTGTTGTTGCTCGGGTCTGTCGTTGACGATGATTGATGATGATGATGATGACAATGCTGGTGGTGGTGTCGACCCTCATCCCTCTGCTATATCTTTGGTTGGTTTTGGTGATAATTTATCTTGTATGTCATGCTGCGTGAAATCAAAGGCTCAAGGTCCACCAGGAACTGCGTAAACCAATCCCTCCCTCTATCCGAAGATGCCGAATCCTCCTCCTACCTTGATGATGATGATGATGGTGCTCTATCTCTATTGCCGTGGGTCATTGTGGAAGCTTGAAATGAGAAGACTGAAGACTAGCGGCATGGCGATGCGTTCAAGACTCCAAGCGAACTGGAAGAAGACGACGAAGAAGAATCAAGGACGGGAAGAAGAAACAGTGCTTGTGCAAATGGTGCTTGTCATACTACTATGATCTCTACTCTGCTCTCATGAGGTGCCTTATTTGCAAACTGAAGCGGCGAGAATAACAAGGTTGCACCAGGTAGGAATAATGAATTGAACATGTTATGGCAAACACGATCTCTCTCGCGCTGCTGTTTTAGGGCTGGTGTTGATTCAAGCGGCCGCTTCACAGCATTCCGACTAGCAACCAGCCCCTGTGCTCTGCAACAACCGGTTCAACTCGATGCACCTTGCTCATCGAGAGGAAGAGTGTTGGACCGCAAATCTGCTGAGCTGATTGAACTTCGATAGAAAAAAGGGAATTCGATCGTAGCTTTCAGTCAGCCAGCCAATTTGCAGGGAGTTGCAATGCACATGCTTCGAGTCCACTCGCTTTAACATTTCCGGCTGCTGCTCTCAGAACGAGCTGTTGCCTTTCGTCCACCGTGACTCGGTGCGTTGGGATTTGAAACTTCTGCATCATCAACTTTGTCCGAGTCACTTGAAGAGGTATCTCGTCCCTAGTCCTCTACAGAGAGCGAGAACGAGCCAACCATTTATTTGAAAGGGTAAACTGCGAGGCAAAGTGACCAACAAAATAAGCTCCAACGGCAACCTCGTGGGGTTCTGACTTGTGAAGTGGACTAAGCGGTGAAAGCGTGCTGATACCACTCTCAAGAGCGCACTTGCCAGCAGCTTCGTCGTCCCCGTCTACCTCGATGGTCCACGTCGCCAACCAAACATTAAGCGAGAATAGCAGAATGCACCACAACCAACCTTTTTCAATTGTGACAGGTCGAAAGAGACCAGTTAGATACACCAAATGCTTTGCTTGCATGGCGAAGAACGAATTTGAAGCACTTACTTCAAAGGTTCCTTCTTCACGATGGCGCATTTTCCAGCCAATTACGTCGGCTCTTACCACAGTCAGCAAGTATCTCCAGGTTTCATCGTTACTGCTGCCTCTGAGCTGAATGGGAGAGTCAGTCGCATGTGAATATGCCGGAAGCGCTGTGGGTAAGAAGTCGACGGTGCTGTTGCGCTCTGCTACAGTACCGTCCATTTTTTAGTATTATCTGTCTTGATGCCAATCAACCAACAGCCAAGTAAACACTTGTTCATCTCCATGCCGCGGGTGCGTCGATTGGTGCCAAAATCTTCCATTGGGTGCGTTGTGTAGGCTCGTGATTGATTGTGTTTAGCTTTCAGATCTTGCTTGCTACGACGACGGCATCTTGGACCGCGGAATGTGTGTGAAGTTGGCCGCTTTCATCCGCTCGAGCATCTTCAGATCGCGCTCACCTTTGCGGATCAAGTGCTCAATCACGTTGAAGTCCATGCGGCGCACGGACGTTGCCTGTTCACGCCATCAAGTATCAACAACCACACACACGTACAACCTCGCGTACGTTAGTATCATCATCATCTCAATAGCACATACACAGCAATCTAGTAGCAATGCACCTCAATCACGTACATCATCACGGAAACGCTCGCGCACATACGTGAACGTCGCATTACTAGAAGCAGCAGCGCTACCATCAGCAGCTGCTGCTGTTGCTGATGTTGTTGCTGTCTCTTGCTGCACCGCGTGCTCTCGGTCTTTCTTCTGCGCGGCGCGGAGCGCTCGCTTGTAGAGCCCAAGCACCTGCTTCTGCAGCCCGGACTTGGTCGGACCGGGCGGCTTCATGGCCTTCGCGGCGCTGTTGATCACCATCACCATGCTGCTTTGTGGTACTGTGTAGTGGAGTGCGCGGACGTGTGAATGAGTGTTGAGCTGGTGCTGGTTGCTGTCTGTCTCTCTGTCTCTTCAGATGCACAGGCGAACGCGTGCGCTTGAGGTTCTTGGCGGAGTTCCTTGGTGCTCCATGCACCAAAACGCACAATTGAGACAGCCTCCGACGTGATTGACAACCGCAGCGTCCTAGTTTAGGATTCCTCAAAAACTCTAATTTAGGGTCGTTCAATACTATCTAGTGTGGCACACACTACTTGTCTCAGTTCGAAAGCAGCATATTGCCCTAAATTTGTGTGACCCACGCAAAATAGGACAAGTGGTGTGACTGTGACTTGGTGTCCCAAGTCGTGCGCAATTGACAAGCAACAGACAAAGATAAAAGCTGGAATGGCGCCATCGGAGCTGCTGTCGAACCCGCCGTGCTTCCGCTCGGGGCTGCTCTGGGGCATCGCGACCGGCGCGCTCATCGGCGGCCACCGCTTCCGCACGACCAAGCAGGTGCGCACGGCCTGCGACTGGGCCGTGCTCGCGTTCGGCGGTGTCGCCGCAGGCTCGTGGTACGCAACAAAGTCGATTGTGTGACGCATTGCAAAATGGAGTCATGCTGTCATTGATGTCGCTGCATGTGCTTGTATAGCCACGACCTAACAAACTGTGTCGCTGTGTGGTGCTGCTATTGCTTTCGCTGTTGTTGTCATTGTTGCTAGGCTGGTGTGCAGAACGACGTATTTAACGCGCGTGAAGCAGACGCGCCAGTTCATGGAGGTGATGAACAACCCGGAGAAGAAGGCTGAGGCGGAGCAGTTCCTGCGCTCGCGCGTCGAGCCAAAGCAGGATGAGTAGAGGCCAATCAGCGAAAGCTAAGAACGAAATCAGCAGGTGCGATGGCTGTATGACAGACCTTAGTATCATCATTCCAATTGAGAATGACTCCTGCAGATGCATTTTGATCTTGCGTGTTCATTTGTGTTTGTGCTGTCCGGCTTTGCCTCCCTTCCTTCCTTGCCTTTTGCATTTGGTCCTATGAACACGGTCACTCATTTGCGTGAGTGAATTTTAATAGAGACATTCAAGCATGACTAACACACATATCCATCCATCCACTCATTGCGTTCTTACGTTTGCGTGTCACCAAAACCCAGTCTTTTCTTTATTGTCTTCTTCATTCCACAGCTTGCTTCCTTCTCTTCTGAGACTTGGACTCCATACTTGTTTTCTTTTCTTTTTCTTTTCTCTATCGATCGAGTCAAAATCGGACGTCAACCTTCTCCACCCAACGAGACACACTACACACGAGTTTTCTTGTTCTTTTGTTCCTGGTTGGCTTGCACGATGCTGCTAGCTGCTCTGCTCTGTATACTTCTTCGTTCCCACGCTTTCGCCCAGCTACAGTGGCTAGCCGGAGAAGTCGAACGAGTTCTTTCGCTCCCGATAATACTCGTCGTAGTCGTCCAGAAAATCGGCTTGTGGGAGTGGTGGCGTGGCCACCGCGACCGTCGACGCTGGCGACTCGACGCCGATGGTCACGACCTGCTTCTTCTGGACCGCGAGTTGCTTCGCCTGCTTCTTCTTCGAGTCCTTGTCGACCATCTGGGCGATCACACTAACCATTTCACTATCTGCAAATTGCAAGGGTAACATTGTTAAATCCCACCATTTCACATGGAAAGCATCACGTTAGCCAACATCACGTACCTAATGGGGCGGCGGAGGCCTTGAGCGCGATCTCAATCAGCGCTGGGTGGTGCTTCTCTTCGTACTTAAATTTACACTTGAGCTCTTTGCGCTTTCGGTTTGGGAACAGCGTCGCCATCATCGAAAAGTTTGGGCCGACTTGGCTGAGGCACTGTTCAAAGAAACAAACCCACAAGAGCATCACACTGTCAGTACCACACACACGTCATAACCAGTTGATGACAGTCAACTCCATCAACGTACATAGTAAAACTGCTTGGTCTCATCCTTGGCCCAACGCTTGCCTGGCGTGTTTGGTTGCGCATAATACCGCGCGCCGCTGCGGCGCGGCATCTGGTCGTCGTGGTCCGAGAACTCGCCGCTGCGGTGCGACACGTCGCTGATCTTCACGGTCGACTCTAAAATCACCATCTTGCCGTCAATGATCTCCACCTGTGGCGTGACAATCGAGCCTCCAAACGCGGCAGACTCGGACGACACAGAGAACGAACGCGCACGGTTGAGAGCGTGCGAGTTAATCAGGTTCGAGCCGCCGTTTCCGTTGCCGCTACCACCATTGTTGGCTGGGTTGTCAGCGTTCACCTCCTGCTCGTGGCGGTTGACGCGCTTGCCCTTTGGGACAGTGAGAGCGAGCTCACCCATCGTCATCTGCGAAGGCTCTTTCTTCAACAACTCATCCACCTTGGCGCGGGACGACTTTCTGGTCATCGATGTGATAGACGACGACGAGTTGCTGCGCTTGCGTCGGGTCGGAGGAGTCGAGCGTTCCTTCTTCAGAGTCAGCGCACGGGAGCTGCTTCCACCCACCGAAGTGCCGTCTTCGTTCTCCTCGTCCTCTTCCTGCTGCTTCAGCACTGACTTGGCCCACAACGTCGCTCTTTCGCGAGCTGGGACATAAATCTTTGCGTTTTCTTCTGGGAGTTCTAATTCATTTGGATCCACGTCTTCGTCCTTGTCGTCGTCGTTCTCTTCCTGGGAATCCGTCGCATCTCTATAACTGCCTTTCTTCTTGACCTGGCGGCGGAGCTGCAGAAAAAAGAACAAATTGCGTTAACAAACAAAAGTCAATGAACAGTTCATCCACTCACAGATAGTATACAAATTAACGCACAACATACCGAACGTCTTGCGACCTTGGCAGGCGCAGCACCGATAACAGCGCCACCGCCAGTCGAATCTGGGCTGCGGCGCTTGCTCGTCTTTCTTGGTGGCGCCGCAACAGCCTTCTTCGTCTTCTTCTGCTTCAGTGCATCGTCTTTCTCGATCACAGCAGGGGCGTCCGCAGAGACAGGCGTTGGCGACGCTGGGCTGGCGAGCGAGATGGTAGGCATGCTCTGCACGCGAGAGTTGGCTTGTGCAGCACGTCGTGGCGACTGGTGGGGCTTGATATCCAACTTCCACACCATTCTCTTGGCGACCTGGTTATCCTGGGTGACGATTGGAGGTGGGAGCAGCGTCGTCGTCGCGCGCGGGCCGAGCACTGGACTCGCGTGGTGGTGGTGGTGGAGGTGGCCACCGCGCATCTCCGATGACCCGCGGTAGACTGGTCCAGCCGACGTGATCTTGGCCAGTCGCTCCACACGGTTCGCTCGTTGTTCCTGACAAATTGTAGAAACCAGTGAGTGGCGGCAAAATCTCACGAGAAATACAAACGGTCACAAAATAAATATCCAGTTGTTCCGTACCGAGGCTCGCTGCACTGGAAGAATTGGCGAGCGAACGCCAGACTGCGGTGGTTTGCCAGCTGAGCCTGGGCGAGAAGCAAGCGACCCGCCTGGCGCGATGCCGCCCGCGCGTGGAGTAACCTGCGACGATGGAGTACTCGCAGACGCAGTGGCTGGAACTGGCGCAGCCGGCTCTCGCGGAGCCGCGATAGTTTGGATCGGAATCACTGGTGGGATCGCTGGCTGCGGCTCTCTCTCCGGCTGGCTGGTGGTGGACCCAGGAACGTTCTCTTCGTCGTCATTCTAATATATGGATAGCAAGTGATACGCATGTGAGCACGGCAATAATAATAACAAGCGATGGGGTCACAATAAATCGAGCGTCTTGTAGTTCACCTCTGGCGTCACAGGCACAGCAGCTTCTTGGCTTTCACTCGACGCGACGGGCGATGCGCGCTTCGTGCGATCCGCTGCACATGAGATGATAGCAACAGAGCAGAATGCATCATAACACACAGATACATGTTAGCAACAGATTTCGCAGTTTAGCCAATGCACACACACGCCATGGACTCAACACAAATCAACCCATCGCCGCATGCACATTGACCAACGGCAAAAGCACAAGCACCACACACATCTGCACGCACGTGTACATATAGTTTGTGTACGAGAGCAGCGGCAATAACACCAACGTGGGTACATGCATACAGACACAAGCACATGTATGCACCGCCAACATCCACTCTCGCTCTCGTTTTTTACCGTTCGATGGCTTGGCGCGCGGCGCGATCGGCAGACGCGTGGGCTTGCGGCCTTTGTTCTTGAGCAGCAGCGGCACACGAGACGCCATCACTCCACTCCACTCTTCTTCTTCACTCTCGATTCGCTTGTGTCACTTCCGATCGCGATCACACAGACAGGTAGAGAGTAGAGAGAGATCTATGGAAAGAACTGGACCGACTTGCTGCTGTTGATGGTCACACACACACACACACACTGGCGCGCCTCTCCGTCACTGATCTGTGACTATTGGACTGGGATGCTGGTGCTGATGATAGAGGGCCACAAGAACGATGCGCACGGTGCTCCAGATGCTGATCGAGCTATAGACTGGTACTCGTCGAGAGAACAGGCGTCGAACGCGCGCGTGGCTGCTTTACGCGGGTATTCTAGCTTGCGACTTGCCTTTTGGCGCTGTGGCGGTCCGCTTGTCGATTGAAAGGCGCCACACAAAGGAATCATTCGATTCATTCCACGCGCACAGCATAAAGCACGACGAGTTGATTGGTGGAAAGTGAGGATTTGCGAAGAGAAGATTGGATGAAAACGGATTCTGGCAAATGTGGAGGGAATGCACTTTTTCAGAAAGAGTGCGTTTCCGTCGTTGATCGGAATTGCTTGGTTTTTAGCCAGCCCGCTTGACAACAACGGCTGAAAAAACCCATCTGACCGACCATTTGGGTCAGGCATTTGACCCAAATGTCCTGGCCTTAGAACAGCGTTTGGCTCGGATTCTTGACCCAACTGTCGACGCACTCTTTTTGTTAGGTTATAATGAAAAGTCGACGTAAGCACTTTGTCCACTAACTCGACAAAAATGATTTAAATGCTGGAATATTAGAATTTTACTAATAATTGAAGTGATATAATTCCATTTCGTTTATATCTTCATACCGGAGAATAAAGTTGCTCACGCTAAGTTGACAGACGACCTGGAATGGTAAATTTTTGAATCAGACGGGATGGTCTAAATCATTTTGCTACCACCTACACATCTCGAGAACCTAGGTAACTGGGCGATATGCTGGCTCGGGTGTTCGGTTTGGCTGGTTTTGAAGCGCCTCATTCTTGAAGCTCCGTCCTACGGGCTACGATGGCAGCAGCAACACCAGTACGGAAAGAACGAGTCGGTGAGGTGCACGCCGAGGGCACCGCCACTTTCCCGCACGAGGTTCAACGCCGTTTCAGTACAGGATCGCGCCGAGTGGGGACTACAATGTGAGCTTCTGGCTTGAAGACCGAAAGAGCAAGAACCAATGATAAGGGTTGCGTCTGTCAAACTGTGAAAACTCGTATACATTTCGCCATTTTCCTCAACTTTACTCACAACTTCAATCTGCAAATTCACAGGGACTCGGGGACGCTCAAGATCTCAGACATTGTGAGCTCGAACGCCACCATTGCCGGCTTCGAGATGGCCGATTACATTTCGGTACGTACATAATGCGATCTGCGGACTCAACACATGTACTCTGTTGCTCTCTGTGGTATCTCATGCTTCTAGGCTACCCCACGCTGTACACAGTGCTTTACGGGATGTCTCGGTGCTGCTGAGTCACGCAACATTTGGACTGAACCACCGCTCGGCGCTGCGAGTGATTCATCGAGGGAACCGGAGTATGTTCCCTCGATATACCCGCTGCACCAGTTGTGAATGGCTTGAAGGAGCTCACTGCACGTGAGCAAGCCCTTGCTAAGAAATTGTTCTCTCCGTAAATACGTATTTACTTGTAAGTATGGTTTCGATTCATTTTCTATTGTTCGCCGGCTCAAAACAACAAGAAATATTTCTTGGCTACTTATCTACAATTTTGTAAACTTCACATCACTGTGAAATCGAGTCTGAAAGTTTTGAGCCGATTGACAATAGAAAATGTATCGGAACCGTAAAATACGGGTTATTTTTAATTTTGTGCTCGATTTATGGTTTGTTTGTTTGAAAAACCACAGTGGTATGTTTCTGAAAATATAGGACATTTGAGGTGTCCTATCCTAAAATAACCTCAAATTCGACTTCATGATCCACTGGACGAAATTGGTACATACAGAACACGAAATCATGTACTCTATGGCGGGGACACAAGAGAATTCTCCACAGCGCTAAAGCTGTATGTCAAACCTGAGAACGATGTCACGCACCAGGTTTACTTGTTCATCTCTATCGTTCATGTTTCAGCTCGAGGGAGCCTGACTGAACTTTGACCTCTCAACTTTTGCAGTTGTAATGTGGTTGTTATTGCTCGCAGTTTTTAGCCAGCTGAGACCTGGCGCAAACTAACTGTAGCAACTCGCCTACAGGGACTGGACGATGAGAGGCTCATGCTTTGTGCACGTCATGGAGGCTTCACAGCTTTTGTAGCTCTTCACTCTCGAAAGGTTCTCATCGCACACACGCCTCCACGATGGCAGCATCGGCAACACCATCCAAGAAAGAAGACGAACCCCAGGAGACGCACTCGGAGGGCAACGTGACGTTCCCATTGCAAGACCCGGCAGTATTCCGGTACAAGTTTGCTCTTTCGGTCTTCCAACGTGAGCTTCTGGATTGAAGACCGAAAGAGCAAACAGCAATGATAAGTCTTCTTTTCACTAATGCAACCGGCGACAACAAGACTCATCAATTGCTAACTGACGGTTGGTGCTCATACAGGGAGTCTGGGACGTTCAAGATCTCGGACATCGTGGCGAATGCAACGCTTCCAGGGGTGAAGCTGGCGGAGTACGCTCAGGTAGGTAGTGTGTCGCTATTACCGTATTAATGGTGATACCTGCTGATAGCCCCGAATACGATTCGAGTCTTACACCTTCGAACTGATTACTGATTCTATTTGCGCCGGATGAATGAATGAACTCTAGTGCTTGCGAAATGCCTGGAAGCCGAGTCCTGCAGCGGCTCGAACGATTGCCAGCGGGAGTTTCGGCCCCGCGAAGGCGACGAGGACTGGTGTCTCGAATTCTCCTTTGCGTTGCGGCTCTACGACGTGCTCTCGTGTCTCAAGTACCACATCGCGATGAAGCCCGTCCAAGTGAAGGACACCGCCGTGCTCGCTGCGAGGCTTCTTGGCCAAGAAGACGAGCTCCAGCGTCTCGAGTCGGAGCTCACGAGAGCGAAGAAGCGCATCAAGGATCTCCAGACGACGGAATTGGTGTCCTTGACAGCCAATTCGGTCAAGAAAGCGGCCAAGCACAAATTCCTCACGTGGAAAGTGTCTGGGAACTTCGTAGCTCCGGACGATTACTTTGTCATCGACATCGAGAAAACCACGATCGAAGTCAAAGAGGGCGGAACGTACATCGTGCACTTGGATGTGCACCACTTTAACACGTCGCCCGGCACGCGGTCGCCCGATGTTCCCGATCACGCCTTAATCGCCAACCTGGTGGTTTGTATTGTGATGACAATGGGTAAGACTTGTAGCTTGCTCATCCAGCTCTACCAGCATCTTCTCTGAGTACGAAGTTGATAATGAAGATCTATACTCTCGGATATCGCCTCCTTTCACGTGCGAGTGAGCACAATCAGACCAAACTCTTTATTGGTAGTCTACTAATTTACAATTGGCAGGTGCAAGTATGTTCTGTACCCTCCGCGCGGACTTCCCCGTACCCCAGACTAGCCCAACGAGCTCGCGGATCTGGGTGTGCAGACATGCCGCAGCGATTTCAACGATGCAGCATGGGTCGAAGCGGCCACTGGAAGCGTTGATCGCGCGCTGCCGGTCGTTGGCACCGAGTTGGTGGCACCGACCTCTTTGGTCAAGCCCAGGTCTGCGAGCTCCTTGAGCTTGTTGGGGGTGGGCGGGCTGGCCACGATGTGGCATGGCTTGATCTTGAGCGTGTTGACGAGGTGGAGGACATCGGATTTTTGAGGCTGCCCATGTCATGCATGATATACATACTGATACAAAGGTTACTGGGACTGATGTTGAAGGCGAATGCGGACACTGAAGAAGGGGGCAACATCTCACAACAACAAAGGCAAGTTGGGACGAAATGGCATGATGATTGTAGTTAAAGGCGAAGCACCGGGGCTTCATCTTCTAATCTCACTCTGCTGCTGTTTTTTTTATTCTTTTCGTGTACTGCGCTGCTTTCGCGTAGTATCTGGTACGGTCTCCGCAAAAACGGCTAGGCGCTGACATGGAGCGATCATATTGCTGCCACTGGTGGCGTTTGTAGATCTTAGGGGTGAGTCGATTACGCCCCGATCGGGAACATTGGGCGGCCGTTGGCCGTCTGCGCCGCGGGGACTTCTTGCTGCGAGATGTCCCAGTGCTCCACGAGCTTGCCGTCCTTCACGCGGAAGATGTCGACGATGATCATGGCTGGGAGACCTGGGATGCCGGTGTAGCGACCGTGGGTCCACACCAGATCATCCGCAGCAGCCTGCGTACCAAACTCGAACTTGCTGCTTGCTTTGAACGTGCGAATGAACGCCTTGAGATCCTCGGCACCATCAGGCACGCCCGGATTGTGCTGCAGGTACTTGGCACCGACGTACTCATCGACGGCAGAGACGTTGCGCTGGTTGAAGAATGCGTCGAGCGCTTTCGCACCAAGCACCTTGTTGGCGTCCAGCGTTGCGTTGGCGACGCACAGAGCAGATTGGACAGTGGACACGGCGAGGCAGAGCGAGGCGGCGAGGGCAGCGGCAGAGACTTGAAGACGTTCATCTTGGTTCTGTGTTTGGTGGTGGTTTGGTATTGTTGCTGTTGCTGGGTCGAGTAGAGATAGTAGTAGGTCTTGGCGGCAGCTTTCTCTGGTTGGAAGAAAGTTGCGGAATGAGAAAGAGAGGTTGGAGCACTGCGATCGGGCTCACTGGGAGTCAGGAAGTACACAGGGCCGTACTCGCCCATGGTGCACAGCGGGTGAAGAATACACCTAGGGTGAGCAAGGCGATGACAAGGCAATCACTTGTGAAGATCAAAATGAGTGTCGATGCAAATTCTGCGCGAAAGGTCGCAAGCCTTCAACTTCACACGCGAGTTGAGTGCGGAGAAGAAGTTGCTCACCATGAGTCGAGTACTATGAGATAAGCTTACTGTGTTGTGCTGACTTGATTAGCAAGAAAAGGCAAAACCTTTGAGACGATCCACATTACCGACGTCCTATAGGGGTGATAACAGAACAGATCGCAGCAAGCGAACCCCCAAAAAGTCTGGGAAATCTGGGATTTTCCATTGATTACCTCTTTCTTCACTATCGACTCGCTGGTATTGGCAAAGGACCCGCTGACTTTGTCTGTGAAGTCGTCCGACAGTTTATGATTGCGACAACTCGTGACGTGGCGCTTTTGATTTGCCGAAGAGGAACTCCTCTGCTCCTCATCATTGAAGGCCACTTTTCCACTGAAATCGTGCGTCTATTCGAGGTGGACAAACCGATACCGAGGTTATGCGACGTGGTGCTGTCCCTGATTATTCAATTTACACAAATTAGATATTAAAATGTTAATAGTCTTTACTTCCAATCGCATCTGCGAATTCCTTACAAAGAAGAACTGGAGCTCGCTCATTACCTACTGTGGACGCCCGCCGACCTTCATCGCCGTGCGCGAGTGCACGAGCGAGATGTTGTCCGAGATGATGAACTCGCCCTTGACCCACTGGTGCGTGTAGCAGAACTGCGGGTCGTAGAGCTTGGGCAGCAGGAACTCGCGCACCCAGTTGCCGTCGATGTCCACGTCTTTGTCACCGACCACCTCGCCGTTCACGAACGGGAGCGAGCGCACCGTCACGGGGTGCAGCTTGGTCTTCTCTGGCCCCCACGGCTCGTGGTAGCGGATCACGTCTTCGCCCGTCACCGGGTGCTGGATGATCACGGGCGACGTGTGCGTGAGCGTCTTGTTGCCGAG
>JAADVK010000588.1:0-21083 GCA_023334975.1 Globisporangium sylvaticum | reverse complement strand
GCCAACGCCAACGCCAACGCCAACGCCAACTGGAGCTCCGGCCCCTGCACCAACTACTAGTTCATCGGATGCAGCAACTGCTTCGCTGACAGATACGCCAGCTCCAACACCTTTAGTAGCACCAACCTCAGCTTCAACACCAACACCAACTCCCCCGACTCCAGCCCCAACACCAACCACCCTAGTGCCAACACCTACTCCAATAGTAACACCAGCACCAACTACAACTGCACTTGCACCAACACCGGCAGCTGCAGAACCTACTCCAGCTCTTTCTGAGTCCGCACCACAAACTCCAGCTCCAACAACAGTGTGCGCAATAGGCCAGACGACCGTGAGCGTTCTCGGCAAGTCGCGCGATTTCTGCGTGGCCATCGGCCGTCCGATCTGCAGCAGATCGCTCTCCGCTGGGAACTGCCCTATCCCTCAGCATGGCCTCGACCAGGGCTCGTACTGCGGCAAGCTCGAGAGTGGTGTCTACGGGTGCATCTCAAACTCAGCCAAACCAGATTCAATCACACCAACGCCCACTCCGACACCGGCAATGACGACGGCAACGAGGAACCTCAGGCAGCGTGGGTATTCGAGGAGTTTGTCCAGGTTCTCGTAGATCTCCTCTGAAACTAAAGTGAAGAGTACCAAGCATTAAAACTTATATGTACGAATCAATTTTTCATTACGCAGATTCCAAAGGAACCAATTTCTCCCTATCAATCAATCAAATGCAGCCGTATACGCCCGCTGGTCCTATAATCGCACACCGTGATGCCTTGCCCAGTCCTTCTTGCTCTTGAGGACAATTTCCAAAGATGGCGCCAGAACAGACAGGTTCCGACGCGCAGAACGTGCCTTTGCCCACGACACTCACAAAAGTGGACCCAGCACCAGCCCCGCACTTGGGCAACGAAGAAAAAGAAGAAGAAGACTGTTGACCCACTGAGCCGCGCAGTCCAGCCTCCTTGGTTGATCCAACACCAGTGGTAGCCCTTGGAAAGCAGCCATACACCCCCGAGCCAACTTTGGTGCAGAACGAGCCATTGAGAAGTCCAGGTTGCGGTCCAGGGCAGTCGCCGTTGACGTTCGTGTCGCTGCAAACGGACTTTGTAGGGATGCAGAAGACGCCGACGACCTTCTCCACGCTCACTTGGGATTCGTCAGGCGGGCGTTTGCTACCAACCGGTTGGTTTGATGGAGTCGGAGTCTCTGGTGATGCCGATGGCGCCATGCTTGGAGTCTTCATCGTCACCTTCGAAAAATCGGTCATGGTCAAATCCGACGATGTGTCCTGGTTCTTGTCGGCTGTGCTTGAGGTGAGGGGGTCTGGACTTGAGCTCTTTGAGTCTTTGGTCGTAGGGGACGACTCAACTGACGACGATTTCACTTGACTGGGGGTCCAGACGTCCGCTTGAAGAAGAGCATCGGCGTTTAAGCGCGATTTTGAGCCGGCGGTCGTAGTATAGAAGAACGGGATCTCAGCTCGCGCGTCGCTGGCTTTCGAGGACATGTCGTTTTGGTTGTGAGCATTAGTACCCTGAGCCAGCACGCCGGGAGCTGCGTCCCCCCACGAAGAGCTCAGGAGAGCCAAGAAGAGCGCGGTAACATGCTTCACGGTCGATTTGCTGCTTGACATTGAATTCTGACGCGCCAATGCTTGAGAAGAACAAAGTGTCCACCAGTTGATCTTAAATTCCAGAGTGCTTTGGTCGAGCTTTCTCACCTCTATCCTTGCCCTGTGGGTCTTGAACTGGTATGTTCTGCTGGAAAGAAGTAGGCCCAGGAACGGTCCGAGCTGTGCGACGCTGCACCATCGCACACAAAAAGCCGGAATTTCCATTTGCAGGCAAGTCGAGCAAAGAGTTCAAAGAGTCCAGAGAGGCTGCCATCATTAATTGTAGTTGCTCGAAATTCGAGGGAGTTTGGACTGGAGCCACTGGAGGAGGCAACTTTCATTTACTCTTCCACCTCCAAATTCCAGTTTCGATGTTGAATTGTGAGCTCTAGATCGGTTTCAAGATGAGAGAAACGGATGGCTCTTCATCACTCGCTCATCGCAGTTGCGAACAGGAACGTTTGACTGAATGGAGTCGTGCGCGGCAAGTTGCTGGAGGGCTGGCTGGCTGAATGGCTGGTCTGCTTGAGTGGCTTCCATGAACTCGCTGCTGTCACCGGAAGCGTACCGTCAGCTCTTGGACGTCGGCCGCGACGAAGACGACGAGGGCGATGAAGATGCCCGGCTCTTTGCCATCCCAGAGCCTCAGCAATACCAACAACAGCAACAATTGCTCAGCTTTGTGGACTGGGACGTCCTGGGTGATGCGAGTGCTGCGCTCATGCTGGACCAGCACGCCCAACTGAGCACTACAGGAGGAGCAGGAGGACTGTCGGTATCCCGCAAAAAACTACTCCGTAAGCCGAGGAGGCCGCGCTCTCCAGCCTCTTTACCACCACTTCCAGCGCAATCTCCTACAGTTCTTGATCACCTTAGAGTACCAACGATGAACCTCAACACCATTCAAAGCGTGTCCGAGTCTAGGAGCGAAAGCGACGCCTATGAAGAACTCTACAGTCTCAATTCTCCTCAACGAGACCAAGCCGTATCGCCATCCAAGCCACACAGAGCCCCAAGAAGCCCACCAAGATCATCATCAGGACCAGTATCGTCCCAACTACCCCCACTCGATGCCCACGTGCTCCAGCGCAAGCGCGTCTTCCTTGATCCATCTGGGGCTGCGACGATTGGCATCGAAGAGATCGTACAGCTCCAAGAACGCGTCAGTCCTCCAAAGAGCCACAGTCTCTCCCTCTGCAGCTCACGATGATTCCCAAGAGGTGCTCTCTTGAAGACGAAGTGGCGCTCATGCCCTGCCACTCCTTGCAATACCGCTTCGTGCCGAGCCTCGCGGGCGAGATCTGGCGAGAACCGATTCGAGACCGCGACAAGCACTGGGTCAACGACGAGCTGAACGTGGTCTTAGCACTGGCTCAGGTTTCGGAAGGCGGCGGCAAGATGAAGTATGCGATGGCCAACCCGCACCGGCAGCTCAAGGGTAAGTGGCGCCACTGGGAGGCCATGAAGCTGCACATCCACCAACGCGATGAGGTAGCCAAGGCCCAGTTACATGATAGCACAATGTTAGCATTACAACAACAACAGCAGCGAGACCAGAGCTCGCCGGCGCAGATCCTGATCCGCAACCAAGGCGCGATGATCAACAACCGCATCATCTCAGGCGGCGAAGACCGGATCTTCCGCGTCTGTGACGCTTTCGGGCGGCAATTGTACCAGAGTCCTGTTGGGGAGCACGTGGTCACGTCGATCGCGTGGTGCCCAAATGGTGGGACGTTTGCTGTCGGCTCGTACAACATGCTCCGTCTGTGCGATAAAACTGGCTGGTCGTACTGCCGAGAGCGACCCAAGTGCGGCTCGCTCATGGGCATTGCCTGGGCCTCGGACAGCACGCAGCTCGTCGTGGCTGGCGGGAACGGCGCCACAGTGTTCGCGCAAGTCATCGAGCGGGTCTTGACGTGGAACAAGATCGAGATCAAGTTGGTGGACCCGCGCAAGATCCACGTGCACGACGTCATGAACGAAACGCTCGAGGAGATCGACTTTGTGCGCGACCGCGTGATCGAGATGTCCTTCGGGCACGGGTTCTTGATCGTCTGCACGGCGACGCAGTGCTTCATCTACAACTCGCAGAACTGGAACACCCCTCGCATCTTCGACCTCCGCGCCACGGTCAACTTGATCATCCAGAGCGAATGTCACTTCATCACCGTCGACAACTTCAACGGCACCCAAGTGTACTCGTACGAAGGCAAGTCCATCAGTAGCCCCAAGTTCCCGGGGATGCATGTCCAGTTTCTCAACAGCATGACGATCTCGCTCAGCACGGACACGCTGTCTATCCTGGACCACTCGGACCGGAAGACGATTCGGTCTTTCGACATCAACACGGGCAAGCAGCTCCCCGTCGCGTTGGCGCACTCCTTGGAGATCTACGAGCTGGCTCTCAGTCACTACGGACCCACTGAAGACCGGAAGATCTTCTTCATCGACCGGAACCGCGACCTGTACCTCGCCAGACTGTCGACAAAAGGGTCGTACAAGCTCCAAGCCCAAGTCGACTCGGCAGCCTGGAACAACGCGTCCGAGATCTTGATCGCCATCGCAGACTCCAAGCTGGTCACCTGGATGTACCCCAACATGGTCTACGTCGACCGTACGCTGCTGAACGACGTGGTCGATTCCCGCGACGGCACAGACTTCCTCAAAATGTCGTCCATCACGACGTTTATCAGGACGAACGTGACGGTGCGCCGAGCTGATGGGACGGTCTTGGCGGCGAGTATCTCACCGTATCCGTCATTGCTGTACGAGTTCACGGCGTCTGCCGACTGGGACAAGGCGGTGCGGCTGTGTCGGTTCGTGAAGAGCAAGAATCTGTGGACGTGCCTGGCTGGCATGGCGCTCCACCGCCGCCACCTCGAAACGGCAGAGATCGCTTTGGCAGCGATCGACTGCGTCGACAAACTCTACTTCGTCTTGTACGTGAAGAACATTGTCTCGGAGGAGCGTCGCAACGCCGAGCTTGCGCTGTATTCGGGGAACATCGAAGAAGCCGAGTCCATCCTGCTGCAAGCGCATCCGAAGCCGCTGATCTACCGTGCGATCAAGATGAACATTCGCCTCTTCCGCTGGGACCGCGCGCTGGACCTCGCCATCAAGCACACGACGGATGCGGGGACCCACGTCGACTCGGTGCTCGCCTACCGCGAACGCTTCTTGTCTGCGAACAAGCTGCACGAAACAAGCAAGAAGTTCCTTCAGTACGCGAAGCAGGTCACCATCGACTGGGAGACGATCTCTAAGAAAAAAGAGCTGGAGCGTGAAAAGGAGCAGCAAAGCGGAAGCGGGCGGCGCAAGTAGGAAATCTCTTGGAAAACGGAAGGATGAGACACCACCACGACAACAGCAGCATTCAAAGCACAACTACGCGCCGAGCGCCAGACGACAAGCACGCACATACCACTTGATTTTCTTCCTCTGCTCTTCTTCCTGCTGCTGCTGCGTCCTGCTCTGAAAATGTCGACTTCTACTTGAATACCTTTGTTTTTTAAAGACACGTCCTTCTAAGTTTTCTTCTTCTTTTAACAGCCACAAGAATCAGCCGCCGCTTCCTTCGGAGCAGGCGCAGCCGTGAGTTTAATATCAATCACTGCAATTTGTAGACAAACAAAACAGAAGATACAGTGAGTTAGTACACACGATAAAGCATTCTTCATCACCAAAGCAAAAAGGGAGTACGTACAGTTGGAATCGCCGCTGATCGCGGTGTTCTCCATGCCCGGCAAGACCGTGGCGAGCTTTCGGAACAGTGCTTTGATGTTGTAGCCCGCCTTGGCGCTCGTCTCGATGAACATGACGTTCTCTTCTTTTGCCTTGTCCGAGCCTTCTTCGATCGAAACTTGTCGTCGGTCCGAGATATCGGTCTTGTTGCCCACGAGCATGATCACGACGTCCTGTCCGCGCTCTGTCCGCACGTCTTCAATCCACTTGGACGTGTTCAGGAAAGACGCGCGATCTATAGTAGAAGCACACCAGGAAGCGCCGCAAAAAGTATCCATCAGACCAGACCCACTTCAAGTTACGATGACATTGTCTCCCAGCACATAAAAGCCACTTCAACGTACTTGTGATGTCGTAGACCACGACTGCGACGGACGAGTCGCGAATGTAGCTCGGAATCAGGCTGCGGAAGCGTCTGCTCACATACACACATAGAGACACAGTGATGCCAAAGAGAAAGTTAAGCAACACGACAGCGATTGTTCAGAGCTCACACCGACTGACTGGCAACACCACCGAAACAGCAACAACATTGAACTCACTCTTGCCCGGCGGTATCCCAGAGCTGCAGACGCACGGTGCGGTCCTCCATGTACATGGTCTTGGAGAGGAAGTCGATGCCGATCGTGGCCTGGTACGCGTTGTCGAACGTGTCATACATGAAGCGCGTGATCATGGACGTCTTGCCCACGCCCTGGTCGCCCAGGAACACGAGCTTGTACTTGGCGAGCGGCGCGATCTGCGGCACGTTCACGGCGTTAGCGACCACGCCGGCGTCGCCCTGCGCGTCCTGCGTCTGCCCCTCGCTCGTGCTCGTGCTCGCCGCTGCTTTCTCCTCCGCCATGGTGCCGTGTGTGTGTGTGTGTGTGAGTTGTCTATCGCTTGAGCCTGCGCTTTCCTTTTTGCTCTTTCTTGCCTTCCCTCTTTCCCCCACGACCATCACTCTGCACGCTTGTAATCGGGGTAGGCAGTGTACTGCCTGGTCGGATGCAGGCGGGTACCTTGAATAGTGGACCCAGAGGCCACTATTCAAGGTACCACTTGAATTTTGTTTTTGAATCAAAACAGACACAAACACAGACAGACAGTCAGTCTTCCATTTGAGCCGAGCGAGGGATCAACCAGCAGCGAGCAGCCAGCAGACCTGAGACACAGAGACGCGGACCGAAGCAACAGCATCCAATGGAGCGATCGGCGGCTCATGGTGGCGACCACCACAGCGGCGGTGGCGGCGAGCTGCGGCCTCGGCGGCAGGCGTCGCGCCGCACGCGCTCGTCCATGAAGAAAGCCATGCGCGCGCTCAACGGCGACGTCAAGAAGCAGCACGACGACGACGACGACGGCTCGGACGGCGAAGATGAGGAAGACGAGGAGGAGGAGGAAGAAGAAGAGGAAGAGGAGGAGGAGGAAGAAGAAGAGGAGGAGGAGGAGGAAGAGCCGCAGGAGGACGCGCATCAGAGCTCGAGCGGCGGTGTCGGCACCAACGGTGCTGCCGGATCTTCTTTCAAAACTGCGGTGCGCGATCTGCACACGCTGGAGAAAGGCGCGCTGGTGCGGATCACCAAGACCCCGGACGTGGACCAGCGTGTGCCGCACACGGTGCACAAAGTCGGCGTGATTGAAGAAGTGCCGCAGCACCCGAACACGTGGTTCAAAGTGCGCATTCGCGATGGCGACGTCGTGTACAAGTACCGCCCGTCGGCGCTGCAGCTCATCGGCGAAGACGGGAGCCCGACTGGCGACCAGTCTCCGCGTCAACGCAGCGACAGCAATGTCAGTGCGTCTGGTAAAGCGAAGCAACCTGCGGCTGTTGAAGCCCCCAAGCACGTGTCCGAAGAAGAAGACGATGACGACGCAGACGACACGGAGGGGGAGCAAAAAGAAGACGGCGAGGCGATTGAGTTCGACATCGATATGCGCGTCCGCGTTCATCTCGGTGCGCTTTCGCGACGCGAGCGTGATCTGAAGAAGCACCAGGGCAAGGAAGGAATCATCATCGAGGTGAGTTTCGTTTGTCCTATTTTTCATTTTTATGTAGGCTTGCTATCAAATTCTGACTTGAAACGAATCACTGGTTGATAGCGCGAACTGGGTGGGTTCAAAGTGCAACTCGATGGAGAGGAAGGTCTGATCATCTCAATCAAACAGCGCCACCTCGCGATCTCTTCTGATAACGCTGATGACGAGGAGGAGAACCAGGAGGACGAAGCCGATCAGGTATGGTTGGGTGTCATGTGGCTTGTGCATTGTTGCTGATGGGGGTAATGACATGTGTCGGATATTCCGTGTTGTGCTACTGCACAGAGCGCCACTGAAAAGAAGGGGGATCTGCTCTCCGTGCTGGACCCTGACATGTGGATTGATCGCAAGTGTCGCATCAATGTCGGCAAATTCAAGGGGCTTCACGGCCGAGTGCTGCGCTCTGGGAACGGATGGGTGCAGCTTCGTTTGAACAACTCCAACGAGAACACCGCCAAGCGTGCGTATGAGCTGACGCTGTTGGAAGACATGGACACGATCAACGAGCTGTACGCCAAAACACTTGAGAACCAGAAGAAGAACAAGCCAGAGGGTACCGAGGGCGAAGAGGAAGAGGATGCGGAAGAAGAGGAGGAGAAGAGTGAGGACGAGGCTCGAAGTGGCGTCGAAGATAACGCCACTGCTGCCGAGCAGACTGAAGATTCCCAGGGAGAAGAGAGTGGTGGGAAGCGCTCTCGCCGATTGTCGACGCGTGGAAGCTACGCGATCTCGTGGATCGAGAGGAAAGTGATGCTTCCTGGTCGCAAAGGCACTGGTATCGTGAAGAAGGCTGACCGAGAAACCTGCACGGTGGAAATTGGTGCGTCGAAAATCCTGAAGGTTTTCAAAAAGAAGGAGCTCGAGCTCCTCGAAGAGGACCCAAACAAAGGCAATCGTCAAAACAACCGGAATCGCAACAACAACGCCAAGGCGAAGGACCGTCTTGGGTTACCTGATGGAGTCACGCTCATGGGAACGACTCCTGCTCGCTATGCGGCGTTCCAAGACCAAGTGAAGAAGTTCATCATGCGCAAGCGCGAGAAGATCAAGAAACGCCCAAACCTGCAAGAATGGCAAGCGCAAATCAACTTGAAGCTGCTGGAAACTGGATTTAAAGACGAGGAGGACCCGACTGTTGTGGATCTCTTTGTGGTTCCGTATTGCGAGATCTGCGGCGTGGAGAAAGAGGTGAGTTTTATAATGTGCATTATTGCTCGTATCAAGTATTTTCAAATTGTCATTCTAACCAAAGCGCTCGGTTTGCAATACAGGATGTGAACGGAGAGTGCTGGAACTCCATGTGCCCACGATGCGCGACCTTCGACGTCGACTCGTTCGATCCAAACTCCGATGTCTGTGCTCGGCTGCCAGTGGCGCCAATCTTCAGCGATTTCGTGACGAACGTCATTGTAAATGAGGAGATCTCGCGCAAGCGAAAGCACAAGGCGCTTGTCGCATCCATGACCCCAGCAGGTGACGCTCTGGACACAACTCGTGATTCGTTGGTGAGCGATGATGGGACAATAACGGACGAGGAAGCTCACGAGAGGCACCAAAGCTCGAGTCGGACGAGCGATGAACACGGGAAAGCAGACTCGAAAAAGCAGAAGAAGGATTCACACAAGGCGAAGAAATCCACCTCTGCTGCTCAGTCGTCGCAGGATAAAGGCGGCAAGAAAAGCGAGAAGGCTCCCAAGAAGAAAGCTGAATCATCCTCTGTGCCGAAGAAGAGCAAACCTGCGGCGAAAAAGAACAAGACCGATAAAGGTTCGGGGAAATCGTCGCAGCCCAACAACTCAGCTACCGAGGGAGGTAGTTCCCATCCGAGCAGTACCTCGAGCTCCTCCTTCCGTCCCCAGTACGAAAGTGTGTTCTCTCGGTAAACGTGGAGCGGCAACAAAGTACGCCTCGAGTAAGTATTTCCCACTGTATGAACGAAAGCTGGTAGATTGATTTGACTTGAAGCGACGCGGTGATCGAGTGCGTGAATGCGTTGTAGAGGCACAAATTCTAACCCAGTTGATGAATAGCGATCGAGCGTCTCCTGATCGTGCATAGTGATCCGACATCCTCTAGATTGTACTCTGTGGTGAGACTTCTATTTGCAGTCTGTCTGATCCCGCGTGTGCCCTGCCTATCATCTATCTATCTATCTATCGAAAACTATCCAGGTCAAGCTCGTCAGACTTCAGGACGGACTGTGCGCCTATTATTATCAGCAAAGGGCAGCAGGATCAAGTCTGATATTGTTTCGCGAGACCAGAAATCCACATGCTGCTTGCTGGCTGCTCGGCTATTCTTCCCTGAGATTGAAGAGATTCAAGGGGGGCTTCAGTGACAATCAGAGCGCTCCACCTATAACGAGGAGCTCTACGCCAACAAATTCGGCTTGCCGTGTGTACGACCACGTGGATGGAACACACTCCGTTGGAGAAGGCGTCGTGAGCTCGGTCAGTCTCCTCGAGGTCGATGGCGACAAGCAAGCGATCGAGAAGAAGCGCCGGATCGGAATCAACCAGCAAAGTCGCTATCATTGCGACGGATGCCTCAGCCGCAGATGCACCAGCAAGAGGACCTCCGCTGTTGCGGAAAAGCAGCAGCGCGAGTTTGCTCGACGGAGGCACTGGCACCCCGCCTGATGGTGACAAGACTCGAGCAAAGGCGGAAGTGTTTCCGAAGCTTCGGCGCAAGTCGAGCAGTTTGCCGGATGTGAATGCGGCAACTGAAGAGCCACGAAGGCATTCCGAGGCGAAGCCAAAGGTGAAGAAAAGCGGACGACAACAGAACCGACGAGCGACGGGGTGGAACACGCCGACAGCCTCGTCAAGCCCGCCGCTCCCGCGAATCAATTCCAACTCGTCGCCGTCCAAGTCTCAGTCAAGGCTGTCCAGCTCCAACCAACTGAATACAGGCGGGAGACCGAAAAGGTCCAAGAAGGCGGGAAACATTGAGCTTGTGCGTCCGGCAACGATCGAAGTCGTCGTCAAATATCAGCGTACGTTGCTGTCTGAGCTCTTGCTTTTGTGATGTCGTGGCTGTAACCAAGTGAATGCTGATCTTGTGCTGGCAAATCTCATGCTTTCATTCTAGCAGTCGGGCAGTACGAGCTGAAGAAGTTCAAGCAATGCTTCAAGCAGATTGATCTCGAGTACGTACAGGAAGTTTAAGTGAAGACGCATTGCCAGCAGTGGTCACAGTGGACTCACCTCTCATCCTCTTTCTAATTTGTGCTTCAGTGCGAGTGGTGTATCGACTACGACGAGTTCTTTGAGTTTATCGACGAGACCAAGACGCCATTCTCCGAGGGGCTCTTCCGCATGATCGATGCGGGTAGCAACGGAACGGTATGATCTTGACAGGTGAAAACGGGAGGTTGGGCGAATAACGAAGCCGTGTGTTGGTTTGTTCATTGCTGCAGATCGATTACGAAGAATTCGTGCATGCGATGGTTTTGTACTGCATGTACACGCGAGACGAGGTCCTGCAATGTAAGCGACCAACATCCAGCCTCACGAAGCGAGACACTGGAGGCATACTGACATCTCCATCTCCCTGATAGTCGCTTTCGATACGTTTGATCCAGCAAAAACAGGCTCAATCGGAGAGAAAGAGTTCAAGCGGCTGATCAGCGTGGTGAACGACGGGAAACCAGTCTTCCCAGGCAACTTTAAGAAGCGCTGACAGAGTTTGATCGGTGAGATGAAAACGAAAAGCAGTATCCTGTGTTCATCAGAGACCAAATTCCCTCTCAACTGGAAAATTATTTACCTTTTCTGTGGATAGAAACAAGGATGGTCTGCTGGACTTTGAAGAGTTCAAGATCATGAACAAGCGCTACCCGATGCTGCTCTTCCCATGCTTCCGCCTGCAGGACCGGATGCAAAAGTCGACTCTGGGCGAGAGCCACTGGCTGCAGCTCCACAAGCGGCTCTACCAGAACCTCAAACTCGAGAACTACCAGGTACGTGGGCTGTTGGGTGTCTACATGCTTTCAAACTTAGCGCATCTATTTGATTTTGTGGGTTTGTTAAAATTGGTGACACTAGCGCAAGAACAATGGCGCGTTGCCCGCGCTGAGCTTGGTTGGGACGATCCGGCGGTTCTTCCACCTCGACGCGATGGACGTGTATCAGCCCTAAAAAGTGGCAGCACGCAACTCGGTCTTCATGTTCGCGTAGCCTCAACCAAACAATAAATACGACAGCGACCTCTTTCTCGTCAGATCGACCGACCTCCGCAGTTCGCTCGCCAACACACACTCTAGGAGTGGAGCCTCGACGACGAGGAACTTGAATTCGAGTTCGAAGACGTCAGGTGGATCAGATCGAGCGGGTAGATCGGTTTCCCAGACGCAATGTGCGAGAAGTAGATCACCGGCTCGGGACCTCGCAGCGGCAGCGCCTCAACCTGGTCGGCGTGGCACCAGGTCGCGCCGACACTCTCGTAGTCAGGGATAGACTTTGGTAGCTGGTCGCAGTCGATAGGCTCGGCGTAAAAGATAAAGCGCATGCGCACGTACTGACTGCCCGAGCGGTGGTCTTTCTTCGGATGGTACTCGATCTTGATCATGCCCGTGAGCTTGATGTCGATCCCGGCTTCCTCTTTCGTTTCTCGAATCGCCGCCTCCGCGGGGTTCTCGCCGCTGTCGACCCTCCCGCCGGGCAGCCAGTACCCCGAGTTGGCAAACTCCTGCACGAGCAGGAAGCTGTTGTACTTCTTGTTGTGGCACACGACCAGCGCGAACGAGTAGAGCAGACTCTCTGCCATGCTGAACTCGCTCGTCATCTCGCCTCGTCCGGGCGGACCGTGGCCGTTGTGCAGATGCACCTGGAACGGCCCGCGCTTGTACTCGCGGCAGATCGGGCACGTGATGCCCTCCGTGTTCTTCTCGTTGATATGGTACATCGGGCAGTGGCGCCACAGCTGGTCCTCTGTGAACCCGGTCTTCTCGCAGAACGGACACGTGTACCCGCTGCTTCGCCCACCACTTCCTCCTCTCTGTTGACTGCCATTGTTGCCATTGCTGTTGTTATTGTACTCCCCTCCACACGACGCGATGAACTTCATGACGCGATGCACGTCGTCAAACGAGCCCGTGACCATCGACGCGCCTTCTTCAAAGCACTGGTAGCGTCCCATCGGGTGCTCGATCAGCTGCGCGCTGAAGACGCAGAGGAAGATCTGCTTGCTGATGGTGCGGATCATCTTGATGATCGGGTACAGGCGGTGTGGCGGCAGTCCGCTGGCGCGCAGCAGCACGGCGTCAAAAGGTGTGGTCGTCATCATCATTGACGACGTGCTTGAGGGTCTGTATCCGCCATTGAGGCCGTTGCTCTGCTGGTAGTGGTGGTTAGTGTTGGGCGTTGAGGACGATCCGCGCGCGTGGGTCTGCAGCAGCTGGCGGCGGATCTCCGACTCGTCCGCGCACGCGACCTCCGTGATGAAGCCGTTGGACGTGAACGCCTGCACGCACGCGTTGTCGAACGAGTCCAGCGGCACGTCGTGGCTCGCGACGTTGCGGATCACCAGCGCGCGCTTCATCTGTGAGCGTTGGATTGATGGTAATGAGGCGTGACTGGAAAGAGAGTCGTTCAAAAGCCAAAACCGCTAAACCAAAACCGACTAGCTGGTCAAAAACCAAAACCGATCTAGCCGGTTGAGGGTTGAGGTTTTGAGTTTGCTCTCAGCGAATCAAATCAAAGTATTCTTAGGGTTGTGGTTTGTTCGCACTGAAACCGCCAAATCTGCAAATCTCCTACAAAAACCAAGTCAAAATACCAAAGTGAACCCAAGTGCGAGTCTCCTACAAACACCAAGTCAAAATACCACGACTGTACTGCTGTTTTGACTTGGTGTTTGTATGCAAAGACCATTTGGATCCACCCGAGTGTCCTTGTAATTGTTGCGCATTCATGAGGCGATACAATTTAGTGTGGAAAAGCGACACTGTTCTTATAGAGAGAGAGACCAAATCTGGTGTGTACCACAGAAGATGTTAGTATAGGAGCCGATTGCACCTGTATTACAAACTAGATGCTTTTATTCTTGTAGAGAGATGTACTTTGCTGAAACTCCCAATTCAGGACATGGCTACGAAAAGTATGTTCGCTGTCCTAAATAGGGATCCTCACTCCGAAACGACACTTGTTTGCGCCATTTGGACTATCCTACATCGCCAAAGACACACAAAAACCAATTGAAAGGATTCCTTGAAAGTCACTATGAGTGACGATGAGCTCGACGAGCTGGAGACCAAAGTGCGCGCGCTCTTCTAGCTGGGCCCACTGAGTTCACGGGCGTCCTACTGATACCACTGGTTACTTCCGTGTTTGTGGTGTGTGTATTTGCTTGCTTGCAGCTGGAGGACGTGACGCGCCAGAACGAGGTGCTCAAGCAGGAGAACGAGCTGCTCGAGTCGTACCTGCAGCGCAACGCGCAGGGGCTCGCGGGCAGCGACGACGAGGAGAAGCGTGACGAAAAGGACAAGAAGAACCGGCAGCGCCGCGTGCGCGCGCAGGTGCTGCTCACCATGGACCCGAAGAACGACCTCTGCAGCACGGAGCTCGAGGCGGCGCAGAAAGAGCTCGAAGAGACGCGCCGCACCTCGGAGCGGCTCGTCGACACGCTGCGCGCCGTGCTCGAGGAGACGGACATCCGCATCGCCGAGCTCAAGAAGGACGCATACGAGTTCAAGCGCGACATCGTCGTCGGCGCCGAGAACTTCCGCACGGGCAAGACGATCGCGGAGAAGATGATCCGGTACATGGAGGAGAAGCTGCACCAGAAGGACGCGGTCGTGGAGAAGCTCCGGCTCAAGAACGCGACGCTCAAGAGCCAGGCGCAGAAGATCGACGCGCAGCTGCGCCACAAGGAAGAGATGGGCGACGCGCTGCACTACATCGACTTCCACCAGCTGCAGATCGAGAACAAGCAGTACGTGGCGACGATCGAGGAGGCAACGAGGACCTGCTCAAGCTCGAGCAGACCACGGGCAACACGGTGCAGGTGCTTAACAACCTCAAGAAGAAGCTCCACGAGCTCATGGAGGAGAGTGCGCGGCTGCAGAGCGAGATCCAGAGCCGCACGGAGCTCAACGAGAAGGTCATCGAGGAGATCGCGCTCATCGACGAGAAGAGTCAGAAGGACCAGAAGAAGCTCCACAAGGCCCAGGTCCAGCAAAGCACCGAGCCGAGCAAGGGCATGCCGCAGGTACATTTCTATATACGTGTGGGACCTTGTTGAAGCGAACTTCTCGTTGTGTGTGTCTGTATTGAACAATGTGCCTAGATCCTGGATTACGTGGCTCAGAAAGCGAAGATGTACGAGCTGCAACAGGAACTCAAGAACTACGAGCGGAAAGTGGAGATCGCCGAGCGCGCGGCCAAGCTCAATCGCTCCAAGGCGATGCGGACCAGTTGAGGGCCGCCAGTGGTGGTTCTCAAAGTACCGATGAACGGAACGCGAGTATACACGTCGTTAATCGATCACGTTTAGTCACATTGATGGTAAGTTAGCTACTACAGACACGCATACTTTCTGGACTTAAAGTTAATAATACTACTCATGGTCCATTTCCGATTGAGCGTGAGACTCAAGGATGTGCAGCAAGTAGCTCAGACAGTCGTCGTCCAGCGTTGATAAGGGCGAGTCGCTTGCGTCGACCTCGCTCTGCTCCATCGTTTCCATCTTCACATCGCTCACGAGGGCTGGTGAACTCGGACTCGAGGGCGACACGCTACGTACTCGCATCGCGATGACGTTCAGACCCCTCCGCGTATTGTTCGCGAGAGCGACTGCTGCTGCGTCTTCGTCTCCTTCCACACTCGTACACAGCTCCGCCATATCCACGCCCAGACGGTGCTCGTCGCGCACCACTCTCCTGCGCTCCTTGCGCAGTCCGCGCACGCGCCGCGCGACCTTCTCGTAGTACTTCTGCGCGTGGGTCTGCACTTGGCGCGCGGACCTGGTTCCGACGAAGTCGGCGATGGCTCTCCAGGGTCCGTCGGGGTAGAGCTTGAGTGCGGCGAGGAACTGGTCGTGCTCGTGGGCGGACCAGACGCCGCGCTCGATGGAAGTGGTGGTGGGGCTATTGCACTTGGCGGGACTGTTGATGGAGGTCATGGTCGAAGTGCTTGCGTTCAGATTTGTTGTTATTGCTGTGGTAGTCGGTCGGTCGCAAAATTGGTAATGGAGTGGTTCGAGTGTATGTAGTGAGTGGTGTTGTTGCCTCGTTGGGATGCCATGTGACTTGTCGTAGTATATTCTTGAGCGTGGTGCCTATTGTGGCTGGATTCTGTGACTTGTCGTAATGGAGACCTCTGATCTGAACACGACCGACCCATCTCAACTTCTTCGTTCAGCATCGCTGTTCGCTGTGTCCTACAGCTGGTGACGGGACTGACATCAGCAATGAAGAGCGTCGTCATAAGTGTACGTAGAGTGAAATAATCCAGTCGAAGATGGATACAAAACTTGCTACAAAGGCATGACGACCCCACAACCACCCACAATGGAGCTCCTCGTTCGTCGCCGAGATGGAGGTCCCACAGTGGTACTCTGGAACGAATCTCACACAAAGAGAGCGGTTGGGTCGTGAACGAGTCAAACGTGGTACGGAGACCCCATCTCCCTTTTAATACTTAATACAACAGAGGTGGTGGATTTTCTTCGTGATCATCAAGTTGAAGCCATTTCGAGAATGGACTCGTTTCCTTTGGTACGTTGAAGAAATACCTGCTGAGGCGGAGTACAACTAGATGACTGGACGCGAGAGCTTGGGTTCGTCTGCGCAGTGGAGGTCCTGGTTGGCTGTTGACACTCGAGGTACTGTACTCGTGATAGCAACACCGATTTTGAAGAGGAGGAGGGAAACCTAAAGTGTGCGGCTGATTCTTGATGTCCATGTATCATGGCAGTACTTCTAAGCCGGCCTCCGGTCAGGATATCAGCGTATACGGCTCGCAAAACATCTGAGTGACATCGAAATATGCTTCGTAGCGGCTACTGCAGTACTGAATACAATTTCAAGTTGATAATGTAGTGCACGCAGATTTCATTTTCGTATGAGTTCCTTACAACTGATGTACTTGGGATCCTCTTTAAAACGCCGCGTCAACGCATATTTACAAGTCGAAGCGGTCGCAGAGGTTCGTCGCCTGCTTCGTACTCTCGAGTTTCAAGGATCTGCAGCAAGTTCTTCATCCAACAATCGTCATCCAGCGGGTCCGTCGCGGTAGATTCTGAGTGTGGCGAGGAGCTGGTGGTGCTCGTGGGTGGACCAGACGCCGCGCTCGATGATGGAGGAGGGGTGGCCATGCTGCTGCTGTTGTAGTGCGGAAGCAACTTGTGGAAATGACCCGTGAAAAAGATACACAAGAGACCCGTGAAGAAGATACACAGGTGTTTCGGCGTCGTGGTGCTGTGGCGCCGTGGATCCCTTGTAGCGCGAGTGAGAAAGAGAAGAGCATCATCCTCGTCGGTCGAGTGTGCGGCTTGCGCGCATGGATTTTGTCGTGGCGACAGAGGGACAGACGAGCAGCAGCCCATCTCAGAACATCCTCGCGCAACAAACACGAGCGAGTAACCGCCTTCGAGGCGGCAGACTTCTGCGAACGTCCCAGTACCCCTGGAACGTTCGCGGCTGACGCTTCTTCTTCTTTTTTTGGTCTCAGATCCGCCCGCATCCCCCCAAAACTCAAATATTCTGATACGAAAAACTGAGATCTTCGGAACCAACGCTCGAAAATCTGACTCAACTGCCAACATAACGCTCGAAAATCTGATGCAACGCCAAATGTTAGTCTGGCTTGCACGAAACGCTTCCGAAGCCATCTCTCAAGGCTGTGCACGTTCGCCCTGGGTTCTTATATATATGTGCCTATAGAGTCAGCTTTTGAGTAGTGAAGCGAAGTTGTATGCGGATTGTCCAGAGGGCACTCGACCGTGCGTCGGCTTGGCATTCTCCAACTCGCCCTCAAGACCCAACGAGGCCGCCCCCGTTTGCAACAATGAGGCTGCCGCTGACTCCCTACGCCGCAGCGCTGGTCGCGGGCCTCGCGTCGACCGTGCTCCTGCAGAGCAGTCTCACAACCGCTCACTCGTGGCTCGAATGCACCGACTACCGCATGGACCCGTACTCGAACGACGCGAAGATCTGGAACCCCGACAAGTGTTTTGGAAGAGCGCGTTGTGGCGGCGAGCAGATGAAAGCCAAGTTTGGCGCGGACACGGGCTTCAACCACCACGACCTCCAGTGCCAGTGCAAGCGCGGCTCCGAGAAGGACACCGCCCCCGTGGCAAAGTACACCCCCGGTCAGCGCGTGTGCCTCGCGTATCCGCCAAAGAACCACGTCGCAGCGCCGTGCACGAACAAGTTCATCCCAGACGCGGGCGTGCGCATCACGCGCTCGAGCGTGAACCCAAAGTCGGACGACTCGTTCGCCAAGGACTACCAACAGGGCAACGGCGACCACGTCAAGGGCCAGTTCGACTACAAGGGGTTCCAGAACTGCCCGAACTTCTGCGAGGACATGGGCGGCGCGCTCTGCACCATGTGCTTCGACCTGGAGAAGGACATCGCGCCAGGCCAGTACACGTTCAAGTGGATCTGGGCGTTCAACTCGGAGGAGGACGTGTACACGAGCTGCTGGGAGGCACAGGTTGGCGGAGACGGCGCTGCGACCTCGTCGCCCAGCAATGCGAACGACAACCATGGCAACAGCAGCACTGGCAACAGCAGCAACGGCAACAACAGCAACGGCAACAACGGCAACGGCAATGGTCAGCCAGAAGGATCCGCGGCGCCTTCCCCTGTTCCCTCCCCATCAGCGACGCCTGCTTCAGCACCACAAGTGACACCTTCAACTCCTGCTCCAAGCCCAAGTCCAACTCCGACGGTGACTACTTTTACTACTACTACCCCTGGTGCTGCCAACGGAGACGAAGACTACAAGGGTGGGCTGGGCATGGCCGAGCCTCCAGTTGCCTCCGACGCCGATGATTGCGAAGACGGACTCGACATGGCGGAGCCTTCGGACCCCGACTGCGAAGACGAGCTGACGATGCCCGGCGCGGATGAAACCGGAGCTGACGCCGACACTGGCGCTGGTGGTGGAGGATACGGAAACGGAAATGCGGATGGCGCTGGTCATGGAAGCTCGAGCCCACCAGCGAGCCCTGACACTGGAGCTCACCACGAGGACGCCAGCCAACAACAAGGAAGCGGAACTCAGACCGGAGGGGGTCAGACTGGCGAAGCTCAAGCTGGCGGGGCTCAAACTGGTGGAGCTCAACCTTCAGCCCCAGAAACTAGTGGAAATAAGTACGACCATCAGACTCCAGGTAAAGACGAATCAGGACACGCACAAGGCAACAGCGGCAATGGGAATGGCTACCAGCCTTCCCACGTTCACAGCGCAGGTCACGGCAAATCCCACTCAACTGGCAATGAAGATGCGTACGGCAACCAGCTTCTTCACAAGAAGTCTGAAGCGGGCCAAGCACACGGAAATGGCGGTAACAATGGTGGTCACAGTGGGGGTGGTCAGCCTTCGCACGACAACAACCCAGTCGGACCAGCAAACGCCGGGAACTCGGGCACCTCTGACTCGAACCAGGCCACTGTCGACCCCGAGTGCGAACAGGGACTCCCACTCGCAAACACGAAGGCGCCTGAGAACAGTGGAGCCTCTGGCGCAGCTTACTCAAACAACAACAACTCGCCAGGCTCCTCTGAGACACAATCAGCGTCTCCAACGCCAACACCTACTGCTGAAACTGGAGGCGACGCTGACCATGGATACGGTGGCGGAGACCAGAAGCCCTCGGATCCAAAGGGTGACGACGCCACAGAAGAGCCTGACTGCGAGGAGAAGCTCCCGATGCCTAGTGACACGGTAACGCCAACACCGTCACCGTCTCCAACGGCAGCTGCTGATACCGTGGGTGGTGAGGCGGACAACGGCCAAGAAGAGCCTGATTGTGAGCAGAAACTACCGTACTCGTACGACACGAAAGCCGCGGAGGCGAGCCAGGGTTCTGATTGCGACGATGCACTGAGCATCGCTGACGAGAAGTCAGCAGCGCCTGTGACCGGCAACCAGGCTCCTCCTGGGAACAAAGGCTACGGAGGCGGAGCGCACGGACACGGCCACGGAGGCGACTCGTACTCGTTCAAGTCAGCGATGGGGAACCCGTACAGGGAAGCTGGGAACAATAACTCGGAAGGCGCGGGTGTCGTGGTGCCGTACCCAGGCGCGTAGGTGAGGTGGAGAGAGAGAGAGAGAGAGTGCGGTAGTTGGGTGAGCGTTTGTATGTGGATGAATACGTATTCGGCTAATAGTTCATGTTTTCGTTGATAATAATACAAGAGAGCCTTTGATGGGATTTGTATACACTGTGAGCCTTGCTGTTATATACTGAGACTCATCATATCGTGGCACTCAGGACATTGGTTTCACAATACTGAGCAGTCGGCGATAGGAGAAGACGGTGACAGCCAACTACGCGCTCTTCCTCCATGCAAAGGGCAACATTGAGGACGCGGTCAACGCTGCGTCGTCCGTGATCAAGGTGAAGAGCAGTCAGCATGGCGACGAGGATGATAGTGTCCTCGAGGTCGTATGCGCGAAGGTCACCGCGCTGAGCCGTACGTTACTTTTGCGTCCCTGGTAAATGGACTTGAGTAGCCCTTGACCGTATTTAACAACGATGCTTGTGCTTGTTCAATTAGTGCTCTCTAGCTGCTGGAAGGTGAAAGGCGAGGACGAGCAGGCGATGGAGTTCGCGAGCCAGGCAGCGCAGCTCGCCGACCAGATTCAGGACCAGGCGCTGCTCTCGCGCACGCACAACAACCTGGCGCTCGTGTACAACTCCACGCAGCGATCCCTCTGTGGCGCGAGGCGCTGGAGATCGCGAGCGTGCTGCAGAACAAATGCGACCAGATGATGGCGTACTCCGGGTTGGGCATCGCCATGAAAGAGCTGCGCATCACGGACCAACGGGGCGAGTTCAAGGAGCTGCTCGACATGAAGGAGAACGATCCGCTCCACATTTTCCTGCGGCAGCGCGCACTCGCGATCGAGCTCGGCGACAAGAACCAGCAGATCATCGCGCAGCGCCACATCGTGAGCGCGTACGAGTTGCCTGACCGCCCTGACATCGAGCAGCGACTCGCCGAGTGCGACACGCTCGTGCGGCTTTGCGAGCAGTACGAAAAGCTCCAGTACCGCGGTGACGGGTACCGCTCGCTCGCGAATACGCTGACAGCGCAGCTCGCCCGACTGAGTGCTCGCGGTGCTCGCTTCGCGGAGGCGGTGAGCGTTCTCACGCAGAGGCGCGACTCCATCTGCGCCAAGTACCAGCAGGCGACGAAGACGCTCAAGGCCGCGACTGCGATGATGCTCAGGGCAGATGACAGCAGCGACTCGAGCATGATCGCGCTCAAGAACCCACACGCAGCCGGCAAATACGCTCGCCCACCGATCTCTCGCGTCGAAATACTGCAGCGCAAGTAATCAACGGCAAAACAGACATCCTGGAGTTGGACGGACATACAGTCCGACCGAAAGACTCGTGACAGCAGCCCAATGCCTTCTGCTCGCACAGCTCTCTGCATCATTTTTTCTGCCTCGCCGAACTCGAAGAGCAAAAGCCCGTAATCCACATCTTCTCGGACAAATGTCTGGGCTTTGGTGGCGCGCAATCTCTCGAATTG
>JAADVK010000587.1:0-21126 GCA_023334975.1 Globisporangium sylvaticum | reverse complement strand
TCCCGCCAAACATGCCACCGTCGGCTGACTCAACTCACTCACACACACACGACTCATGTGAGCACATGTCTGACACGAGGCGGCAGCTCAACTGGTTGCGTGATGCACGTGTGCGCGTCTTGTGTTGCAACAAAAGCAGCAAGTTGAGTTGTGTTTGCTGAAAACAAGCGCTTGTTGCCCGACCAACCAACAACTTGTTTAACGCAATTGTGAGTGTGTGCAGGTGCCTCCTGGCTTGATGGACGCTGCTGGGTGGTTGTGTCTGTGGAGATACGGTTGTGACCTGGCGCAATGGCACCAAAATGGTCTCTTTTTGACGCGAGCACGCAAGCAAGAGAGAGCATCAGCTGGTGCCTGTCACAAATAGCGAAACAGTCAGCACCACGATGCGGTCTTCAGCAAGTTTGGTTCGCCTTCGTGAGTTCGCTCACGACACGACACTGGTCCTTGCGTGTCAAAATGCGTCATCTGGCTCGCAATCATGCAAAAGAGTCAGCACAATGCGGTTTTGCTAGTGTGTTTGCGCACAACATCCAAGAGCAGCAGCAACAACGAGCAAGCAGCTTTGTGCTAGTGCCCAGCGAACGGAGTTAGTCAGGCAGGTACGGTACTGCTTTCTCATGTTTCCATTCGAACAAAAAGCGTCCATCCACATTCCCACTCGAAGGACTGCATACAAAGAACAAGTGTAAAACAGTCGTACAGTAGTGGTACTTCTACTTGGTCTTTGTAAGGGATTTGCACTTGGTGCCCAATTGGTACTTATACTTGGTCTTTGTATGCACATTTTTCGGTTTCACCTTGAGACACTCCCACTGTGACCAGCAGACAGGGCAGACACTTTTGACGCCAAAGATCGCAGAAGCTTTTCGAGTGTTTCGACCGAAAAGTGCCAAAAATTTCAGTGCGATGACGAAGAGCGCGTCATCCGGGACTCCAGCGATTTGCAGACTTCAACATGGCTCTTGCACTCGCTTGAACATTAGGTTTTAGAGGGGGAATCGTGTGGACTCGACATTAGGAACCCGAGCCAAAACGTGTGCGTATGGTCTCCTAAACAGTATAATGTTTAGGAGGCATTTCACTCAGCCAATCACAGTCACGCTTGAACCCCCATCCCTAAACCCACCTTTTTTCTAAAACCCCAAAACCTTTGTTAGCCATCTCTTGTGACCCCTTGGTTTAGAGACGTTCTCAACTGTTGTATCGTATCTTTGGCCTTCAATGTTCTTAAAAGTGAGTGCATGCGACAGGACCAGCGGGGTAGGTTGTTTTCTTGTTGTACACGTCAGGGAGCACGTCGGGTCCGCAAGTCCAACCGCTTGTTGCTAGTTTGTGCGAGCGCTTGCGGCTGGAAGAGGTGGAACGCGCTGGATTCATATTCATTCATCTTGCACTTTTCGCCGCCAGCGCAACACACGCACACGCAGCACAGCGATATCCTCCGCGCAAGTGCCAGCACCACCAATAATTCCAGCAAGTGACTGACTGATCGAACGCAAGGCAGCAAACGAGTTGGTTGCCCCAGAACCAGAAGAAGTTTGAGACCTCGACGGAAAAAGTTGGTTCGTTCCGCCGAAGCTTCAATAGAGAGTGTGAGAGAGAAAGTGAGGAGCTCGCCGCCCGCGCAGAGCTTCAACCAGCGCAGCCGACCGTTTCCCTCTCTTCCGTCCACAACAAGTCCAGCAAACCTCGTTTGCGAGGGCTTGCCACTTGTTGCTAGCAAACAGCGACACAAGCAAGTTCTTGCTTGCTCGCTATCACAGAGACAGTTGAGAGCGACCGCGCGCAAGCCTCCGTCGGCGTCCGCAGCCAGCCGCCGCCCGCGTCTCGTAGCAGTGCACGATTGGCCAGGCGCTCTGTCTCCAGCGCCACTGCGCCCGCCGCCCGCCGTCGGTGTCGCCCACGTGCGCGTCCTCTGCGCACCTGCGCTTCTTTGTTACAGCCGACACCGCCGCCATGATGACCGAAGTGGCTGGCGGAGACGACCTGCAGAGCCTCAAGAAGCTCCAGCAGCTCCGCAGGAGCCTCGGCGCCGGTGGTGACGTCACGCGCGAGCCCACGGATACGTCCTCGGACCAGCCGCAGACGCAGCCGGACATCACGGTGCAGTCGCTGCCCTACGTCAAGTGCCGCGAGAGCGTGAGCGCCGTGTTTGGCTTCGACCGCCACGCCATCACCACGCGCCGCGTGTCGGCCGCGTCCTACGCCACCACCGAGACCGCCGGCTCGCCGTCGTCGCCCGAGTGCGAGCCCCACCGGCTGCCCAGCTCGCTGTCCTACTCGGTGCCGTCCACGACGCTCGTGACCAACACGCCGCGCGGCCGCCCCGCTGTCGATGTCATCGCCACGTACATGAACACGAGCGACAGCCGCTCGGTCAAGTCGGATCTCCTGCGCGCGCACGCCCACTTTGCCTCGCCACGCAGTACGTTCGTGTTTATGTCGCGTGTGTGTCTGTATGTGTGTGCTTGATGGCTAAGTCTCTTTCTGTCTTTCTCATATTGATTGGTACTATGTAGGTGGCGTTCCACCGTCTTCGTCGCGCATCCGGACCTCCTCGATCCGCAGCAAAGAAGGCAGCGCCGACTGGGGCTGGTTCGCAGACATCGACAGCAGCGGCGAGAGCTGGGGCGGCGACGGGTCCACGTACTCGCTGCGGCGCAAGATGAGCGCGGACCTGGGGCTGATCGACCTGGGCGGCTCGGTGGACGTGCTCGGCGACGAGCAGACCAACACGCGCATCACGGCGGCGCACAAGACGTTCACGATCAACACGGACGGCATCCCGAAGGTCGCGTCGGCGTCCATCGCGATCCCCAAGTTCCGCATCGTGCAGTCGCGCGCAGGCGCCGACCGCCACGCGCAGTATTTAATCACACTTAAGTTAGGCAAGGAGCTCTACGCGGACTGGCGGCGGTACTCGGAGTTCGGCGAGCTGGCCAAGAAGCTGCCGGCGGACCGGTATCCGCGCACGCTGGAGGCGTGGCGCGGCATCGACACGCGCTGGTTCAACCGCCTGGAGCCGTCGTATCTGCACCAGAAGTGCATCACGCTGGAGAACTTCATGCGCGAGCTCATGTACGAGTCGAACGAGCCGTCCATTCTGATCGACTTTCTCGGCGGGTACATGGGCAAAGTGAACTCGCGGCCGTCGGACCCCGTGGCGAACCGCCCCGGCGCGCAGCTGCCGAAGGAGCTGCGGCCGCCGCAGCCCAAGCACGAGCGCGAGCTCTTTGAGAAGATGTGGGCCGAGAACTTCAAGCGCTCGCGCGTGAATTACGAGGAAGGCGCGAGCGACGAGGACCAGCCGGCATGAGCAGAAAGAGAACGAGAGGAGATGTGAGGAGATGATGCGAGTATTTTGAATTTAATGATATGAAGAGAGAGAAGATGAAGAAGAAGATGATGCAAGTTCCTGTTTTGGCTCTAATCCATTTTGATGCTGCTGGAGGCTGCTTGATGGCAGAGCTGGTGCTGGTAGACGATGAGGTCCGGGATGCTGGAGATGTCGCGGATGTAGAAGAACTGCGCCAGGCGCGTCTGCGTGATGAGCGGGAAGAGCCACGGCGACAGCTACAGTGTCAACAACAGCAAGTCGAGCATCAGAGTCAGCTTGTGTCCCAAATAAGACAGTGGAAGAGTGAGTCACTCGCCAGTTACCTTTGTGATGAGAAGCTCCCAACCCACACCCGCGAGCGCACCGACCAGCGCACCAACGGCTACCTGCTCCTTCGTGTGGTACCCGAGGCGGATGCGCGAGACGCACACGACGAGCGCGAGGACGATGGCGCCTGCGATGGTCAGGAGCTGCTCCAGTTTGCGGTGCGAGTTGAGTCTGAAAGGAAACAAGTGGCTTGTTAGCATATCGAAAGACCTAATTGTAGAAATGGCTGCTTCCTTGAAACACAAACGAACCTCCTCAGCGTGTACGCGACGGCGTAGACCGCGAAGAAGGCGATGAACTGCGAGTGCGCGGACGGCATGCCGTGGCCGCTCATGCGCGCGCCGTCCGGCCGGCTCTGCTGGATGCTGCGCTTCAGGATCTGGTTCAGCACTTCGTTCGCGAGCTGCGGTTTCGCATTCCAATTCAATAATTGATGGTATATACGCATTAGTCTCGTGTTGCTACAATTGCCAGGGGTTCAAGCTTATGCAAAACGCACCTGCCCAATGAGCATCATGATGATGTCGAGGTCGCGCTGGAAGACCACGAGCGTCGCGTACATGACCATAATGAACCTGAGCAACACAGGCGGTTGTTATCCCAACACTCAGCCCACGCAACAACGATTCTATCAGGAAGACAATTCGCACGCACACGGGGGAGAGCGTGAAGAGCGCCATGAGCGCGCCGAGCGGGTCCTTCGGGTCGTAGACCACCCACGTGAGCTCAAACTCCTTCAGCGCGGTAGTCGCAGTCGCTGGCATCGCAGCAGCAGCCGTCTTCATGTTGGTTCAGCGTCTCCCTCCTTCTTTCTGGTGGCGTTCGTGGCGGGGTCTGTCTGTCTCTTGGGCTGCGCACGCGAGTGCTCGAATATGAATGATCGCTTTCTGGTGCAAGGTGTTCGTTCGGTCAGGTTGATCCCAAGTTGAGCTCAAAATAGCGCGCGAAACGAAACGAAACGGAGCTGTAATCGCACTTATCACATAGGCTACTGTAGTAGCAAGCACTGTCCCGCATGTACTAAGTTCGATTGTAATTGCCAGATTTCAATTGTGCGCCATCTTCGAAAGCGAATGATGACAGGAGCAGCACATGGCGGCGATGGAGGCGGTGGCGCTCACGTCACGCGCCTCGAGAGCCTCTTCCTCCTCGTGCGAGGTGCGTGGTCTTCTGTGTCGCCTAATTTGCTAGTGTGCTGGTCTCTAATGCACACAATGTCTGTTGTGTGCTGTTATGTGTGGCTCTTGAAGAGGGCAGCAGCGCGCAGATCCGCGAGAATGCGGCGGAGAAACTCGGCGAAGTCGCGATCCAGTCGCCCGCGTTCTGCCACGCGATCGTGCAGCAGGTATGTGTGTGATAAGCTATGTGAACAGCGACTGGGTGTGATTGCATCCAAATGCTCAATGTGTGTGGTGTTTGTTTGTTTCTGCATGCAGGTGCGGCAGCTGGTGGTCGACCCCGAGTGGGAAGTGCGCGTGGCCGCGTCCAAGTGCTTTGAGGTCATCGCGCGGTCGCTTCGAGGAGAGCGCGTGCGGCTAGCGCAGGCGTTTGCATCGGCTTCGTGTACGTCATTGCGTAAATGTTGCGATAGGACGGTAGTGTGGTCAAGAGCTGTATCTAACCCCAAGCTTAATGTGGCTGTCTTGTGATCACTTTCAGTCGGAGGTCGCGACGCGTCCTGCCCCGCGCTCAATTTCCAGACCGTGCGCATCCAGAGAGTGGTGGAAGATGGCGCTCCACTGCTTCGTAGCGGTGGTGAAGTGAGTGGCTATATGTTATTATTGAGTATTGTCTGTCATGTCTGTGTCTACATACCAACCTCTGGTTCATTATCCGCGTTTGTTGTGGAGCAGGAGTACCAGTACGAGACGAATCTGAGCCCCGAGCAGCGAAAGCTGCAAGCGATCAAGCAGCGGCGTCTGCTCCTGCGGCGCATCAGCGGCTCATCCGACCCGATCTGGACGACACGCGAAGACTCGTTCGCCAAGCAGATGCTGCCAACGCTCAACGCGGACCGTACGTATGTGCACTTTTGTTTAACTGTTGAAATGCTCTTGTGCTGAGAGACAGAGTCTGATCTGTCTGTGATTTATTCGGTGTGACTGCAGATGTGAAGGACATTGCGGACGACATTGAGCAAGGAGAGGAAGATGTCGCAGCCATCGACGAAGAGCTGAACGAGTCAGCGAGCGAGCGGGATGCTATCAAGCGCAAGCTCGCAGGCGATCTGCTGAACGTGGGCTCTCGGCAGCGACCCGCAGAGGCTTCTGAGGGGGACTCAGAGGCCACGAAGAAGAAGAAGAAGCTCAAGACGGAGCACGAAACAACAGATAACGCAAGTGAGAGTGAGGACGAGGAAGATGGCGACGCGCTGGCAAAGCTTCAGATCACTGCGGACCTCGTCGCCGACCTCTTTGAGTGCGTCTTTGACTCGAAATGGGAGGTTCGCCACGGCGCGTTGCTCTCGCTGCGTCAGATTTTCCTCGCATCCCAGCTCATTCAGTCGCTCGCCGCTGCTTCTGACTTTGCTGTTGGCAGTGAGGCTACGGATTCTACGGAGAAATGGCTCGAAGAATGTCTCGTGCGGTGCATCTGCGTGCTCGCGCTGGACCAATTTGTCGACTACTCTGCCGACGGATCGGTCTCGCCCGTGCGCGAAGTGTGCGCGCAGGTGTTTGGGGTCTTGTTGGGGAATCTGCAAGAGCAGGGTGGGCTGCTCGTGGAGTACCTGGAGATTCTGCGAACGCTCTTCAGAGGATCCACTTGGCACGCATGCCACGGCGGACTCCTAGGGCTCAAGTACCTCGTGCTGGCTCACAAGTCCCACGCGCCGACGCTCCTTCCGCTCTTCTTTGCAGATGTGCTGAGCGCGTTTGAGAAGCGCCAGGCAGAAGAAGAGGTGATGGTGCTCGCTGCAGAAATGTTTGAGGACTTCACTGTGTATCTCGACCAGACGCCCCATGAGCAGCTCCAGAAGACCGCGTCGCTCCTGTGGGTGGCGCTGGCAGAGCACGCCACCTCAGGGCTCGTGCCTGCGTGTGTCATCCGAGCGTTAAGCGCGTGGTACAACCATGCGCCTCTGCGTGCAGTGCTCGACAAGGACAGAGATCTGAGTGCGCTGACAATAGCGAGTCTCCATCACGTGGTTCCGCTACTGCATCAGCCGATTCGAGCAGTTCGACTGTCGGCCGTGGTATGCACTGCAGCGATGTTCCAAGGGGACGCTGAGAGCGCGCTGACGGTAGATGCACCGTTTGTGCGATACTTGCTTCCTCATCTGCTGCTGCAGCTGCTGAAAGAACAAGACATGGACGTTCGAGCGAATCTCTTGGACGCGTGGAAGAAAGCGGTGGCCGCGTGTTGTAAGCTAAGCCTGTTGGTGACAGCCATTTCAACCGATTTGTCGACTTGGATCGATCTGCTTTGGTCCACAGCAGGCATGAAGCTTTTGGATGTGGAGTATGAGCAGCGTTCCTCAAAGAAAAGTGGTGGACTTCAGAGTGCTGATGCAGCAGTGTCGACAGATACGGAAGTGAGCTCTGCGTCGCGCGTGGCTTTTGCGGACGCGATTGGATATCTGGGTGCTCATGTGCCGTTCAGCACGTCCGCAAGCGATGAAATCGTCCAAAAGCTCAACGGAAGCCTGCGATCTGCGTCTGGAGAACGCCAGTGCGGTACTTTGCTGACGACCGCTCGATGGGCGTACTACGAGAAGAAGAAACAGCAGAAGGCGATAGAAGTTGGTGACTCTGGTGGTGGTGGTGGCGGCGTGTCCAGTCGACTGGAGACCCTGCAGAAAGCACTCGGACCAGCGCTTGACTCACTCGCAAAGCGAGACTGGGTCGTTCAGTGGAAAAAGGAAGAATCGCCGTCGTCACCAGCTGAGCCAACGTTTTACTCGGAGCAGCGCGGTCAGCTGAAGCGGATTCGGGTCATGGAAGCGAGGATTATCGAGATTTTCGCTGCAAACGGCGTCACTTCCTGTCTTCCCACAGCAGCAACAACAGCAAGCCATTCGGCTGCCGATATCTCCCGCCAGATCGCAGAGAACGTCGCTTTGTTCCCCTACAAAACGCTGGCTGCTCACCCACAGGCGTTTGAGCTCGCGCACTTTAAGCGCCAGGATCTGTTCCTTGTGGACGAGATGCTCCAGCAGAGCTTTGCGCGGTTCTACCACCGCGTCCAGGGACTCGGGAGCTGCGCGTTCACCAACTTGCTGGCGATCCCACCAAAGAAGAGCGGGTTCCTCGTGAAGGCGCTGATGGACTCGATCAAACAGGAAGAGAACGCCGACTTCCAGAAGCTCTCTGCGCAGACCATGGCGGATTTCGTCGTCTCGCAAGCAAGTGTCCAGCGGAAATGCGTCGCGAAAATCATATCGAATCTCTGCAATAGTGCAGTTGCGCTGGCGTTCTCGGAGAATCCGCAAGAAGCAAGTGCGCAAAGTGTGAAGGTACCACATAATGATCCGTCGCCTCCGAGCTCGGCCAGTGGCCAATCGCTGTCGCCTGAAGTGCTTCGGAAAGCGAAAGCCCGTGTTGAAGGCGCGGAAAATGCATTGAGGACAATCTGCGACGTCGCTGGTGAGCGAGTCTTTTTAATATGTCCTTCATTGGACGATATTGCCGCTAAGAGTTGGACAGCTGCTCAACAAGAAGACCATATCGTCCAGCAGAGCAGTCACCTGGTATGTGTTCTCGTACCAAATGTCCACCCGCAAGCGTTTCCCAAGTGTCTCGAGTGGTTGAAAGGCCTGGCGACTCTGGTCACGCAGCCATTCAAACTCAGTCACACTCGCACAGCAGTCGCCTACGCAATCGCGTGCGTTTGTCGCCATGCAAAAAATCACCAGGAGAGCGCCATGCTGCTCGTCTACCAGCACGTCTTCGCTGCTTTCAGTGACGGTGGAAGCGCGCAAAGCGAACGATCCGGAGACTCGCTCCTTGGCGCAACACTGGTACTCCATTACCTCGTGAGCGCATTGTCCACCGAGCTGACCCCGTACATCCCGAGCCTCGTGCAGTTCTCGATGAAGACGATGAGCTCGCAGAACTCGGAGATCCGGTCGCTGGCCGCACGCGCGTTTGCAGATCTCGTCCCGCTGGTGCCTCTGCAGATGGATCTCCAGGTCGTCTCGAACTCTGAACGTTGTAAAAAGTCGCATGACCTTGAAAATGGCGATGAGATGGTGTCGAACTCACTGCGAGACATTGTTGAGCAAAATGAGGTCTCCCGTGAGTTTCTCGAGAACTTGCTGGAGGGGAAAGCCGTGAAGTACGTGGATGTCGAAGCTTTCCTTGCAGACGGCGTCGCGCTTCGCTCGTACCAGCAGCACGGAGTCGACTGGCTGTCGTTTCTGGTTGAGAACAATCTGCACGGGATCCTGGCTGATGACATGGGACTGGGAAAGACTCTGCAGACTCTCGCGGCTATTGCTGCGTCACTGCGTCGTCGTCAGCAAGCCGATCCCGAAGCCAAGAGCTCAGTGTGCTTGATCGTGTGTCCACCTGTTGTGACGCACCACTGGATCACGGAAGCTAAAGAGCGTCTCCCTGGTGTCTTTAAGGCGGTCGTTGACTACTCGGGGTCGTCGGAAGACAGGACGACTGTCCGTCAGGGTCTCTTTGATCCATCACCACCGCCGTCTTCTTTGTCTCCAGGTGCGACGCTCATTGTGACGACGTACTCGGTGCTGCGGACCGATATTGATCTCTTCAAGAGCAGAGAATACGAGTTCGTGGTGCTGGACGAGGCGCATCTGATTCGGAACCCGACGACCTCGCTGTTCAGTGCGGTTCAGCAGCTCACTGCGTCCCATCGAGTCGCACTGAGCGGCACTCCGTTGCAGAACAACGTCGCAGACTTGTGGTCTCTCTTTGAGTTCCTCATGCCCGGATACCTCGGCGAATTCGCGGCTTTCCGCAGAGAGTACGTGCTGCCGATCTCCAAGTCGAGAGAGCGCAATGCAACCCCAAAGCAGAAAGAGACAGCAGCACTGGCGATCACGCGTCTGCACCAGCGAGTGCTCCCGTTCATTCTGCGCCGCACCAAGAACCAGGTGCTGAAGGAGCTGCCGCCCAAGATCATCTCGAACGTGCTGGCGTCGATGACTGCGGTCCAGAAGAAGTTGTATGGGCTGGCGATGAGTTCTACTGGTGGAAGCGACAGTGTTGATGACGAAAAGAAGAAGGCGAGTGTGCTCACGAATCTCCATTTGCTGCGCAAGATCTGCGTGCATCCGTCGCTGGTCGCGCACGAGAGCGCTTTCATGCGGCAGCTGAGCGCAAAGGACAAGAAATCAGCGGCGGACTGGAGCAGCTCGGGGAAAATGGTCGCGCTGCACGATCTGCTGGTCGAGTCCTGCAACATTGGGGGTGAACAAGCAGCTGCAGAAGATGATGGTGGCTTGGTCTCCTCCCAGCATCGCTGTTTGATCTTTGGCCACCTGAAGGAAACGCTCGACGTGATTGAACAAATGCTCAAGAAGGTCCTGCCGAGCGTCACGTACCGACGCCTCGACGGCCGCACTGCACACAACAAGCGCGTGGAGGTCGTGCGGCAGTTCAACGACGACCCGTCCATCGACGTGCTGCTGCTGACCACTGCGGTCGGCGGGCTGGGCTTGACGCTCACAGGTGCCGACACGGTCATCTTCATGGAGCATTCGTGGAACCCGTTTGTGGATCTGCAGGCGATGGACCGCGCGCACCGCATCGGCCAGAGACGGACCGTGCGAGTCTTCCGCTTGATCATGCAGGAGTCGCTGGAGGAGCACATCATGGACCTGCAGGCGTTCAAAGAGCGCGTCGCGACGACGGTGGTGGCGGCGAACGACGCGCAGACGAGCATGAACGCGAACACGAAGGAGGTGCTGAGCTTGCTCCAGAGCTCTTCGACTGCTATGAAGACCAAGGACGCTGGTGGCGCTGATGGAAAGAAGCAGGGGGGGCATCAGGACGCGACAACAGCGGCAGCGTACCTTCCAACGGGGGCTCAGGAGCTCTTGGGGCAACTTGGTGAGCTGTGGGACGAATCCCAGTACAGTTCACTAGCGTTCCCAGACGCTATGGAGGAATAGACACGATAGGATTGACGTTGCTTGAGTGGATGTCGAGGCTAGTACAAACTCGAAAGGTCAAACACAAGTCTATGAAGTTAGGTGAAAGGAGAGGCTCGATGGTAGGTTGGGGCTAACAGTGTCTATCAGGTACCCCATTCCGCTCACGCCATATCGAGAAGCCCCTCGACGTCCAGCTGCAGGATGTCGGCGTCGCAGCCGAGAATGGACGAGACGTTCGGGAGCGTGCGGCCGCGGTCGCCGTGCACGAACTCCTTGACGTACGTGCCGGCGGAGGTCGTGAGGCGCAGCAGCATGTAGTGCTTGTTCAGCACCTCGCACTGGGCCGCGTGGATGACCTTGGGGCGTGTCATGAGCGTACGGCGGTGCAGCACGCGCACGGGGGTCTCCTGCTGGATCGTCAGGTCCTGGATCGCGTCGAGCTTGGCGACGGCGTCCGGCGTCAGCTCCGCTTCCGACCACACCACGCAGCTGATCAAGGAGATGGCGCACAAAGAAAGGTCAGTGCTCTCATCGTAACAAAATGGCAACACCAGGTTCCGACTCACCAGTAGGTCTTCTTCTTCGAGTCCGCGCCAGCCTGGAGCCCGGCAAAGTACTCCTTCGTCGACGCCTTGGTCTCTCGGATCTCCACGGTGCCCGTGTTCGCAGCGTTCACCGCGCTCTGGATCTGCGCGTACTCGTCCGCGCTCAGGTTGGCCTTCTTGGCGTCCAGGATCTCGAGGATGAACGGCCGGCCGTTGCCCAGCATGCGCACGTCCACGTCCTCGCGGCCGGCGGTGTGGAACTTGTAGCTCTTGCCGCGGAAGAACGGCAGCGCGATCTCGCCGATCGCCTCCTCCACGGACGACTCGCCCATGCGCACGCCCTCGAGCACCCACGGCGTCTGGCTCAGCCCGCGCTTGAACTTGAGGTACCGGCCCTGCATGTACACGGGGTCGCGCTCGAGCGTCACTGTGGCCTTCGGCTCCGTCGCGAGCAGCTCCGGCGGGCACTTGATGGTCTCCGGCATCGTGCGCAGCCCCTCGAGCGCGCGGGTGACGGCGCCAAAGCCATCGAGGATCGGCTCGGGGCCGCGTCGGCGCTTGCGCGAGTTGTCCAGTTGTTGCTGCGTGTGTGAGGAAATGGTGATCGGTGAGTTTAGTGCGTGTGGTCATGAGTTGCTCGATAGCAACAGAGATGATGGCATTCGAAACACGAACCTTGATGACTGGGATCTGCTTGACTTCCTCTTGGGCGGCCTCGTGCTTGATGTCGAGCGTCACCGCGAAGCTGCTCGCGTTCGTGCACACGGCATCGTTGATGGACTTGGAGATGGCGTCGGAGATCAGCGACTGCAACAGAGAGCATTCATGGGATCACTTTCAGACAACATTGGTGCAAACATCACAATTCAGAGCAGCCACTCACTTTGAGCGTGTCCTTGAGGTCGAACGGGGTCCGCGTGTGGAAGCTGGCGATGCTCTTGCGCAGGTGCTGCAGCAGCGAATACTCGCGGAGCAGCACGACGCTCGGCAGCTTGATCTTGAGCGCGAACGTCGCCGCGTCATACTCGCTGCAACACGCACGCAAGAAGAGTGAGTGAGTGCAGGCTCAACGTTCCATGGGCTGCTCACAAGCAGCGACATAAAAGAGAAAGGCAGCCATAATAAATACCTCTCTTGCGCTTGGCGGCGGACGTCTTCAAGCAGCTCGTCGCGGAACTTTCCGTTCAGCACGCCGACGCAGCACGAGCAGACTACACGACACGGCGATGGCATGACGCACACAATCAATCAACTTCACGTCGTCTGTCACATTACTACCAGTGTACGCGTGCGTGGCAGCCACAAGTCAGCAAACAAACTGTACCTGACTTGACAGACGCGTCTGGGGATAACCCTTCGACACCCGCGTCCGTGCAGAACTGCTGGACTGCAGCGAGCAGCTCTTCATCAGGACGGCTAATCGAGTGCGACAACAACAAGATGGTTAGTCGAATGGCTCTGCTTTTGCCGTTAGAATTAAGCATGTTGGTACGCACGCGTAGATAGCGCTGTCGCCCACGCAGGCGAGGCGCAGACAGCAGCGCACGCACACGCCCAGCGCGAGTGCGGCCGCGTAGCTCTCGGCAGAGAGCGCCGCATCTCGGATCACTGCGTGCAACTCGTCCATGGTGTCTGTCTTTCTGTCTTCAAATTCTGTTGCCAACCAGCCAAGCACCTCAGACTCAGAAATCCTTCACCACTCAGAGTCAGAAAATATCACTCTGTTTGAATCTGAGCCAGCGTCTGATTCAACCTCACAATCTTGAATCAGTCTCATGTTGGTAATCTGAGACCACGTCTGATTTACTCAGAATATTGAATCAGTCTCAGGCTGGTGATCTGAGGAAAGGAAGTGTGTTGTTCCGTCCAGTTCGCTTTCGATTTTTGCTCGATCACTCAGATCGTCAATTGCAAAGAGGCCACTTGGCAAAAAACAAAGCAAACGCAAAGAAGCCAAACAGCCAAACAGCATGCCGTCCATTTGCCCCAAGTGAGTTGTTTGGTCTCCTCTCTTCTGTGAAGCCGCCTCCGCGCGCGTCGTGCGCTTGTCGAGCGGGAGGTGATGGGGGGGAATGGAAAGAAAGAGAAGAGGCGGCGGCGGCTGATCTCTATTATCTGCTCTGCTTGTTTGTCTTCACAGGTGCGGCGAGTTTGCGGGCGACGACGTGTGCGCAAAGTGCGGCGACAAAGTGGTACGTATGAGGCGAGGGGTGGCGGGCACGCGTGCGGTCTATTTCCCCCTTTGGCTCTCTGGAGATAGGAGCTGCTCTGGCTGGCATTGTTAGAGGAGCTGAGCTCATTCATTTCGTTCTCCTGGCTGCCCGTGCGTGTGTGTGCCGTGCTTCGTTCTTCGTACTCGTCGATAGGTGGCTGCGACGACGTCTGTCAACATGTGGAAGAAGGCTGCGAATGGCGGCAGCAACAACGGAGGCGCGCCGCAGAGCCTCGGCGCGATCCCCACCGCGTTCGTCGGTGCTGCGCGGCTGAAGCAAGAGCTCGGGTGCGTCATGTCTTCATGCGATCAGGCTATTGTGTGAGTATGCACCGGTCGTTCTCACCATATCATTCTCTGTCTGTGTAATCGCTTTCTACGTAGAACGTCTCAACCGCCGCTGCCCCCACCCCCACGCAAGGAGAAGGCCACGGCGCTCTACAACTTCATCCCGCAGGTTGGCGCGCGTTCCATGAGACTGTGGGGGTTGTTACCATTTGCTGTTATGAGGAACAACTCTAAGCGCCGCTCTCTTCTCCTTTATCTATCATCCTATAGGACCCGCAAGTGCAGCTCCGCTTGGTGAAGGGCGAAGAGGTCGAAGTGATCCGCAAGGTACGCACGCGTCCATACCTTCTGGAGATTGAATGATCCGTGTTCTTCTCCCTAATTTACCATCCAAACACGCACACTTGCAGGACGCGGACGGCTGGTGGTTCATCACGAAAGACGACGAGAAGGGGCTCGTGCCGGGCTCGTACCTGAAGCTGCACAACCCCGTGGTGGTGCACGTGCCGGACGCAGCGATCCTCGCTGCGCGCGAGGCGTCGAACCAGCGCCTGATGCAGATGTCGTCGCGCTCGTCGCTCGGCAGCTCGCGCGGCTCGGACGACTCGGGCGTGGACTACAACTCGTCGCTGCGCCTCGAGGGGCTGTCGATGGACGACGCGTCCAACCCGCAGGCGCCAAAGGGACCGGCCTCCGTGGACGCGAAGGCCAGCGACATGGACCGCAAGCCCACGGTGCGAAAGCTGCGCAAGTGCTACGCGTGCCGAGAAACCATTTTGGGGCGGACGAAGACCGCGAAGAGCGAGATTTTCCACGAAATTGTGAGTGATGGTATCTGCGATTGCTCTGGCTGTTATTTATCTGTGGCTCATGAGATGTGTCAATTTTGCCGATTTGCTAGTGTCTGTTGTGCCCTGGCTGCCGCGAATCCATCGAGGAGGACGAGGACTTTACGCTCATCAAGAAGAAAGCGTTCCATGCCGAGTGCGCCAAGGACGTGAAGCACTGCCGCGTGTGCGACAAGGTATGCAATGCCCAGCAACTCTCTGTTGTTGCGAATTGAAAGGGCTCTCGTGTGCTTATCCTGCTTTTCGCAATCATTGCCATTTGTAGGAAATCCTCGGACGTGTGTACAAGGCTGGCGAGGGCTCGTTCCACCGCCTCTGTATGGTTTGCTCGCTGTGCAACCAGCAGGCGGAAGAAGGTTCGTGTTTGATAGTTGTCGATGAAATGGTGCAATTTTGTGTTGTGCTCACCGTCGTTTGGTTCTGGCTGTTTTTGAACGAATAGGCTCCAAGTTTGAGGACGAGAAGCTCGCGTGCAAGACGTGTGTTGAGGCCCAAGGTGAGCTCGGCATTTTTCATATACTGAACTATTGTAAATGACACAGCTCGAACTGATACAACTGGCATATCGTGTATCTGTCTCTTCACATCACCAGAGAAAAAAGAGCGTGAAGAACGCGAGGCTCGCGAGGCGGCGGAGCGTGCTGCAGCGAAGGCCAAGGCGGAGAAAGAGGCCGCCGAGGCCGCCGCGCGTGCGTTGCTGGCGAAGAAAGAGCGCGAGGCAGCCGAAGCCGCCGCCCGCGCGAAGAAGGAGCAGGAGGAGCGCGAGGAGAGAGCGCGAGCGGAGCAGGCTGCCAAGGAGGCGGAGGAAGCGCGCAAAGCCAAGGAGGCCAAGGAAGCCGAGGAGGCTGCTGCTCGCGCCGCTGCCGCCGCGGCTGCTGCTGCTACCAGGAACGCGCGCGGAGCCAGCACTGCGAGTCTCGACCAGTTTGATCTCGGTCCGTTCGCATCGGATGGACTGGAGCGCATGTCGGAGGTGTCCGACTTTGATTCGGAGTTCGGCAGCGACTATTCGTTCATGAACAACAGCCGCGACTCGATGCGTCTCTCGCAGGTGCTCGACCTCGAATCGATCGATGCGTTCAACAACGGTGCGCGCAGCAGCCGCGGCTTTGAGCGTCTGTCGACGTTGTCGGACGTCAGTTCGCTGTCGGATCGCGCGTCGGATGCACGAGGCGCAGATCGCCACACCCACGCGTCGGTGCGAGAGGAAGACGGAGACTACCTGTCGGACGAAGACGGGGAGCAGGAGCTCTGTGGCGGTTGCAATCGCGTGCTTGAGGGAGAAGCTGTCGGTGCTCTGAACTGCTACTTCCACTACGAGGTACGTTAATTGGTTGGTACATGAATCGGGTTTGTTGGGGTGCTTTTGTTACCAAGTTAATGACCATCCCTGTGTTAATAGTGCTTCAAGTGCAGCCACTGCCGCAACGTTATCGCGGAAGACGACGGATACGCAGAGAAGGACAACAAGGTAAGCATGATGGTGCTGCACTATTTCATGATGGACCTACCATACCGGTACTCATGTTTTTTTTTCCTCTCTTGCTGTGTAGGCGTACCACCAAAACTGCTACCAGGAGAAGTTTGGCAAGCGCTGCTGCCGATGCACGCTGGTACGATGTTATGAACCTCGCATGTTCTTGTATACATTAGGTGATGATGATTTACTGACGGATCCTTGGGTTTCGCAGACATTGAAAGGCAAAGTGGTCAAGGCCCTCGACAACCTGTACCACCCAGGCTGCTTCGTTTGCTTCAACTGCAACTCGTCTCTCTCTGGTACGCTAGTTTCCAACTTTGCTCCTGCAAACTGCTTGAAAAGCTGACGCATAACTCTGTCGATCTTTACGTTGATGTCTTGCAGAGAGTTTCTTTGAGCACGACGGCCAGGCGGTGTGCGCCAAGTGCAAGCACAGCGCCATCACCATCGAAGACCCGATCGTGGCGTGAGTATCTGTTTTCTGTTGAGCGCTTGAGTTGGCTGTTTTGGATGAGATGTGCGCTGACACTCTTTCGTCATGGCTGATTGATTGATCAGGGAAAACCTCACGCCTATCAGCACGGCAACTGTCGGGTACCAGTTCTCGGCGCAGGTACGGTGACCATTGAGCTTGTGCGCCTGTCCACGGAGCCCTTATTCTAAATTAATTCCGCAATGTTATCTGATGTGATGACAGGACGACACGCAATTGACGATGTTCCCAGGCGATGAGGTGTTGATCCTCCAGAAGGACGACGACGGCTGGTGGCTCGTGGATATCAAGAACAAGCGCGGCTACGTGCCAGGCTCGTACCTGGTGGAGCACCCGCCGAAGAAGGAGAGCAAGCCTGCGACCCCTGGACTCTGCAGCGAATGCGCCACGCAGAACCCGGCGGAGGCGCGCTTCTGCCGTAGCTGTGGAAACCAGCTCATCGAGTAAGAAAGGCAAAAGCATTTCTTACTCGTTCGGGTCGACTGGCTGGTTGCTGGTAAGGGAGTGGAGTTGACTGTCTTAACGGTGGTGGGTCCCCCTCCTGCAACGTTGGTTGATTGGTTTGTTTGCTTCTCTCTGCGCCACAGTAGAGGAAGAAAGAAGGATGGTGATGATGAATATGAACGGTTTGTGGCGCCAACTAAAAGTGAGGCGCAAAATAATGTCATGTAGCTCTTTTGTGTGCGAATCTCTTGCGCTTCCGTCCTGTCCCACATGTTCGTAGTCACAATTTCCTAACCGTTGTGTGTGAGGGGCACATCACATGTGGCAGTTGGAGTGAGTGACGGGGTCCACGACTCAGTAGCCGCGCGAGGATGAAGAAGGATTGCGGAGTCTCTCTCGAGTGTCATTCTGCAATTTGCAAGGAGAAGACGACGAAAAAGTCAATACAAGAACAAGATGCTTGCTCAGAAGACCAAGACGCTCGTATCGATTGGAGCCCGTGCGGTGCTGGCGACGACTGCGCGTGGCGGCAAGCAGCAGCTTCCGCGCGCGGCGATGATCTCGACGTGGGACCGCGTGCGCTCGTCCATGTGGCACCCGGTGGCGACGGTGGAGCAGTCGCTGATGGACATGGAGCGCATGACGTCGCAGCTCTTCTCGGGCAGACACGGGGGAATGTTCCCGTTCTCGCGCAGTGCGCTGCCGAGAATGCAGGTTGAGGAGGACGATTTCTTCAAAGACCTGGAAGTGAGCTCAGCGACGGAGACGCCAAAGCCCGAGGCGAAAGACAAGGACCAGCAGCAGCAGCAGCAGCAGCAAAAGGGAGCCACGAAGGAAGACGAAGGCAGCGCGTACTCGTCCTACTCGTTCAGCAGCTCCACGGTGCTCGACTCGCAGGGCCACCGCGTCTCGACCATCCGCCGCCGCTACGAAGACTCGACGGGTCGGCTGAAGGCCTTCCACGAGCGCGAGATCGACGGCAAGAAGCTGAAGAAAGTGTGGGACCGCAAGTCGCCGGACGACAAGGGCGAGCACCACACGATCTGCCACGGCAGCAGCGCGGAGGAGTTTGAGGAGCAGTGGAAGAACACGCCGTTCGGACAGGCGGAGCAGGAGGGGCAACAGCACCTGGGACAGGGCAAGGAGCAGCAGAAGAAGGTCGGCGAGGGCGAGCCCAAGGCTGGAGGCGGCGGCGGGATCGAGCAGAAGCACCAGCACATGCAGAAGCTTCAGGACAAGCCGACGTCGGCTTTCGGGGCGGACTATGGCGCTGCGAATGCGGCTCCGCACAAGGAGAGCGGCAAGGAGGCGCAGGGCGTGACCGAGGAAGCGAAGAAGCAGAGCCGCGAAGAAGCCATCGCGCAGGGCTCCAAGAGGCAGGAGGAAGAGACGACGCTGCCGTACTACTCGTCGTAAGCGACTAACAACACCATTTGCAGTGTGAGAGGCACATCGAATGAGGGTAAGCCACGGAGGGGCTGCTAAGGAAGACAAAATGAATCCATTTGTGCGTGTTTCTTTGGAGGGTTATGTGAGAATGTGTTTGGTTTCGTGAAGGAGGAAGCAAAGCCAACCAATTAATTAACCACACAAAACGAGGTCACTCAATCGCCACCGCCGGGTGCTCATAAATGCCAACATGAAACAGAACGTTTGTGAGTTTTACTTCTCGCGCTCTTGATCTCGAGAGTGCTGACAGACACTTGGAAGCCATTGTCGCGGAGTCGGAAACAGCACCTCGCGGGTCAACGCGGTGCGCTTTCGTTCTTTCTTGGTGGGCTGTAACTTCCACGCTTGTGTCCAATCCGTTCGTGACGACGCTATACTGTCATGGGATCCTCATGCGCCGTGATGCATCTGCAATGCTGGCACCGCCCGCGATCATCGCCGCAGCGGTCGTAGTTTCGCCAGGCGCTTTCGCAACGCCACCACTCCTCTCTTCTTACACTTTCCCATGGCGCTCTCTTGCTTTTGCTCGCTCTGTTGAGAATCGAAAGTGACTAATGAGCTCACAAAGCGAGCAAGTTCTGCTTTTAAAATTGGTGTTGAAGTTGTCGTCCTTTTTCTGCCAGCTTCAACCCAACTAAAACAGAATTAGGGAAATACACTAAATTGGCAATGCTGTCTATGTGCATATCCTATTTAAAAGTTACCATCTACACGAATATCATATGGTTGTCGGAACCCTGTAAATGCATACCTAAGTAGGATATTTGTACTTATAATGGATTGCTGATGAAACTTGGAGACACCACGTTTTGTCCTCGTTGTATGATGACGCGCCTGTTCACAGATGTTTCAGCAAACTAATGCTGTTTTGGACAAGTTTGCCAAACAAAACACTGGGAAGACGTCACATGATGGATACAGTTTCTTTTCAGTCTCATACGTGTTTTGGCAAACTTTTTACAGCGTCGAAACTTGGAGTACAAAGATTCAAGCTTAGAGAACAAAATGCGGAACACAACACACCACAGTCCTATAAATGCGTGCGTTGGTACACGCTTCCAAAACCAAGACGAAAAAGTCAATCTGCGCACAACAGCGCCAGTATCTAATGTGCACCACAACAAATCACACTCATATAAATGCTTGCATCGGTACGCACTTCCAAAACAAATAAAAACCAGAGTGCACAGCAGTACCTCCGGTCTTCACCCCTCCACGCACAAGATCGCCAGTGCTTTGCCGCAAATGCCAATCACAAAAGGACGGGGGTAACCTCAACCCATCGGGTGTTTGTGCCTTAATTGTACAAGTGCTTTCACTGGGACACTCTTCCAGAACCACCAAGTCCACAAATGGATATCATGCTTGGTATTAGCAAATTCAGAATGCAGTGGATGTCTAGCCAAATGTCAGTAGTCTCGATGTGGACAGCTTCGTTTATTGTGATCTGTGCGCTTGCAGATGATACAAGTGATGGCTCGATCTGCTGTAGCCGCTTGGGATTCGCCACGGCTAGGGATTCTGGTCATTTGGTGACGGCCCAGCTGACTTGGCCGTGGTGGTGGTACAGTATCGTCGCACTGCAGCCCACGATCCAGAGGAAGTCGAATCGGATGCAAGTCTGAATACAAGTCACTAAGGGCCGACACTCTGTAGCAATCTTTGTAGAAGCTGTGCACTTCATGCAAGCGATCGAAGGAAGCCAAAACCGCCATTCTGTGCCTACATGGCATTCAGCGTTGATCCGAATAGAGGCAAGAGCAATGCTTTGAGACGAGATTCACCCTCTGCTTGTAGAGCGGGTGCTGTGCATGCCGCAAAGCGCCTCGGTTGTCGTCACTGGTCGCATGCAGTAAAAGCGCATCAGGTCTCTCTCGACGTCATGACACGCTTGCGCATATGGTGTGAGTACTGAGCCCGTTTCTAGCAGCCTCGCGCACTCTTGGGACCTTGCGAACGTTTTGGAGATCATTCTTTCGGCGTAGAGGGCGAGGAAGTGCAGCGGCGGCAAGACGCGAGCCTGGAGTGCAGCCTTGTTTTCGGATTCGGCGAAGTTTGATGTACGCCAGCCGTACAACGGCCTCACCCCGATGTTTGGGTGCACACACCATCTTGAAAACTCAGTGTCACGAAGGTACTGGTGGGCAGCTGGGTGGTACTGCTTCAAAATGCCCATTCCACTCTCGTAGTTGCTCTTGGTGAACGCTGATTGGGCGGCGTACACGAGATCTTTTAGCACGGAAGCGGACGTTCCCTTGAACCTGTGCTTCATGTTCCCCGCAATGTGTCTTGTACAGTGCACGAGACAGAGATCTCTGTGGGTGGTTGCTGTGCTGATGGTCCCTCCGCCTCTGTCACAAAACAGCGGGATGTCCTCGAAGATGACACCACCGAGTTTGCAGTTGTGGATGAACCACAAGCAATTGTCTCAATCTTCGGTGGGGCAGAGAGAGTGGCAGCAAGAGGTATGCTTCTGTTGTTGCCATCTCGCGCGACAAAGATGAGCATCCTCCCCTCGTGAAGCTTGTGTTTCGTGTGTGCTCCATCGGTGCCGATGACTCGCTGACTATGCGCCAGAATTCGCTGCCAATGAGGGTGGAGCAAAAACGCGCGGCGGAACTCGGTGCCGAGAACTTCAAC
>JAADVK010000586.1:0-21162 GCA_023334975.1 Globisporangium sylvaticum | reverse complement strand
GACAATGTTGTATTTGTTTGTGTTCCCTTGCGTGCGTGCGTGCAAGCGACAGGCGCCACTCGCAGGTGCAATTATTACAAAGAGAGGTTGCAGCTTGGAGCGAAAAACTATTAACCCCCCAACTCACGGTCTCAAGACCCATACAAAACCCACACATCACACAAGTGTTGTTTCGCGAATCAGAATCAGACGGACAAAACACGGTTGGTTGGACGATTCCGGATGATTGCACGCCGAGACAGTAAACAGACGCGAGTCAAATGACACAGCCTGAAGCCAGCAATTCCGTTCCCCTTCCGAAGCATTGGAAGTTGGAAGTTGGAAAGTGTTGGGGCTGTGATCTTTTTGTGTACTACCACAAAATGACGAGCATGGTTGTTACCACCAAAAAAATTAACCCCGAAAATTGAACCCGATGGATTTACTGTTAAAAATCTGACCAAATGTTGTGGTTGGAACGTGAAATTCTGAGTTATTTTTGGCTACAGCCACAAATATGACGATAGTTATTTCCTGGATGGCCGAAGCCTCCTCTCGTTGATATTGATCAATTGGACATCAACAACCCAGGGAGCAGCTTGGCAAAACGAGGTCGGAGTTTAACCTCGACATTCCGGGCACCGCATTCAAATCAAGAATCAGCGCTATCGGATCTGGTTTTGGGGGTTGTGATGACGTCCGCGTCGACTGCTAGGACTTAACAGCTTCTACCAATAGAATAGTAGCGAAGTAGACAGAAACTCTCCTCTTTCAGTGCCAGAGTCGGTGTGAGGAATCAATGAGTTGTATAACGATTGCCGCAATCATCCGTCTTAACAAAATACTTCTAATAATCAAACGCATTCGAGTTTCTGCGATGAGTGTTCGCTGCCAGTGATAAGATGATACTCATTGCAGTTACGTGTCGATCTGCACAAGAATGCGCGGGTTGAATTTCTTACTCGTCGAAGTCGGTATGTCCCAAGTTCTGCGCTAAAGAGTAACCAGTTGCCGTGCTTTGTTTTAGAAATCTTAACAACATGATGGGATTGTGTGACTTCGGTTGTTTGAGCCCTCTACGATGCTCTTTTTGAAGCCGATCTGATAGTTGGTAGAGATTTCATTTCGAACCAATGCTTTGATTAGCTAAAATAGAGCACCAACTAGGGGTCGATTTCTTCTCACCGAAATATATATATATATTCTAAGAGACACCTGAAATAGAATTGGCAGACTTCGAGTTCCGGATACGTTACAAGAAACTGAGCTCGTATACAGGTGGCTGACTCTCACGAAGGAAAGTATACGTTTGCATGGAAAATCAACACAATACCCGCAGCAAATATGCATTGCTCATGTGGAATGCTGCACGAGTATGTACCTCACGTTGGTCTTTTGGTACTCTTGGTACCTGTACTTCTTTTGGTGCTGCGCATGCTAAAAATACAAAATATATTTCAAGACAGACAAAAAAATCGCACCAAAAGTTTACCGTTTTTGTTGTTTTCTGACACCACGTGCAACTCTGTTCAGTTTGACAAGTGTTTTCTTGACGCAAAGCGTATACTTTGGATACATTCTTCAGCATTTAACGTCCCAATTCCGGATAGCAGCACGTATTAACCCTAACGCTGTACACAATCGGTGAAATAAAAACGCGCGATGTAATTTAATGACGATGGAAGCGAGAATGATGGTCTGTCTTGTCCTGCTTTGGATCAGAGAGCTCATTTCGCAGACGTGCGCTCTTGGTTTTTGCCCATTTGCCCATTTGCCATCACACAACAACAACAAGAGTAGGAGCACCAAGGGCACCACGATGAACGTCGCGGCGCTGCTCTCGGCGCCTTCTGCCTACGAATATGAGGAGGAGGAGGGTGACAGCACACGCACCAGCAGCATCACCTATGGTAGTAGCTACAGCCACGCAGGCGGCGTCGATGCGTCCGCGAAGGCGTCGGCGGCCGTCGCGTTCGAGCCGGACCACCACCAGTCGTCCTCGAGTCACGCTAATCGCAACCAGTCCATCTCGCCGTACGCGCGTCCGATTGCGACCAAGTCTGTGAGCGTCAAGCGCAGCGTCTCGAGCGGATCGTCACCGTCGTTTACGGATAACAGCTCTGACGGCGGCTCTCCCCTGGCGCTGGCCATCGCATCAGCAGCAGCAGCTCCTGTGAAGAACGCCAAGCCTCCTGTGCAGCCACAACCACAGCAGCCAAAGCGCATCCGCAAGCGCAAGCTGAGCGCCAAGCAGATGAAGCGCTGGCTCGAGAAAGAGGCCGAGGACTCGCAGATCTACAACCTCACGCTCGACGTGAACGAGCTCAAGCAGCAGCTGCAGTACTTTGAGCTGCAGAAGAGTCTGCACGCCACGCGCATGCTGGTCGCGCGCCAGAACTTCAGTGGCGGCGCGATGCGCACCGTGGACCAGTTCTTCAAGATGTTCCAGCGCGGACTGCGCGAGTGGGACGCGGACGAGCGCAGCTTTATCCAGTCGAGTCTGGACGAGCAGCTCGCGCTCGGCACGGCGGCGTTCGGCCGCGAGGTGCTCATGGAGCAGTGGGCTCGCTACACGACGCTCTTCCAGATCCGGTCGTTCGTGAACTCATCCGTGAACCTGATGTCGAGCGACCCGGCGTGCACCATCGTGCAGTGCGTCGGCCAGTTTGAAGGCCGGCTCTCGCGCCAGGCGATCGAGGCTGTGTTCCCGCACATCCTGCACGACGAAGAGCTCGTCAAGCGCGTGCTCGAAAGCAAGTTCGTCTGTCCCGCAACCACGCTCCTGTACTTTGACGCGCGCGGGACGGTCGTTCGGTACGACGCGCACGCCGACATCTTCGAAGGGCTCAACATGCTGCTCGCGGCGAACCCGAGGGACGTGATCACGATGATGGCGAGCGCGCGGATCGGCGACGCGAGCATGATCCCGAGCGACCGCGAGGACGACGACATCGTCAGCATCAGTTCCTCACCGCCGCGAGAGGAGAGGTTCACGGTCGTTGTTGAGAAAGAGAACGCAGAGAGCGACCGCCACTCGGTCGAGTTCCTTCTATCCTGATAGCTCAAGCCAGGTGTGGAGTTCAGTCTGTAGGAAGTGTGTCAACTAAAATCACAACAAAATATTTAAGCCCTTTGCGAGTCAAACCAACGGCAACGAGCGAACAACTTCCCTGGCTGACTGACTGACTGTCTCGTTGGATTGCAGATCCGAGGTCGATCGTAATCTTCACGCGTGGTAATCTTTTAGCAGTGGTGGTGGAGGAAACCAATTGCAAGTTCACAAAATACGTCACGCTCCTATTTATATGAGCCCTTCCCTGCTTGGGCTCTCAACTATCTCTCTAACGGCACAGTAGTTTCAAAGCCAGCAGCAGCACATTGGCAGCGTGGCAGTGACGAAACTGAAGAACCTTTTGCTGCAGAGGCTTCCGAGCTGTCGGTGCTAGTCAAACATTCAGAATCGTCGAAAATCGAACCAGACGATGTGTTGGCTCTGGATCAGCGACGAGAGGAGCCAGTGGTCGGTTTGTGTCTCCCGAAGAGTTCTCACGCGCTAGTTGTTGCAGGTGAACTCGAGAGTGAAGATGAGGCTGATGGTGGTCAATACGTGGTCCACGTTTCCAGAGGAGCGTGCGGTCTTGAGAGTGTACGTCTTGAGGAAAAAGCAACAAACACTTCTTCCAACACCAGCAATACCTCACGTGAAAAGTATGAAGAGCCAGAGTTGCGGGTGCCGCAAGGAAGATTGTCCTGAGCGAGCTCAAGACTGCACCGGTTCGAGAAATCCGTAGTGCAAGGCAAACAGCCGGTTGTGGTGATGAGATGTCGTGGACGGGTGGCGCGTCACCTGCACCCGACGGAAGTCCGTGTACTACATTGGACGCTGGTGCTGCTGCTCTCACACAGAAAAGCGCCGTGGTCGTCTCTGCTGAGAGCGTGCTGAAGCGATTTCTCACTCGCTGGAAAGCGCGCATTCAAGAAGCTGCTCGACGTGAACGCGAAGTACACAATGGAGCGAGTGTGAAGATCCAATCTCGAGTGAGACGGCGGCTTGCTGGGAATGGAGTGCGCGTTGTCCGCCAACTAGCGATTCGCTCGCTGTGAGCTCAGCTGGAGACCTCTTGGCTCTCACACACGAGCTGCTTCCTGACCTCTACTGACCAAGTTGAGGATATTAGCGATGGTGAGGAGGATGACAGCAGCAACAGCAGTGATGGGGAAGAGGAGGATCCGGAACCTTCACTCTCGGTCCAGACCTCGAACTGGAGGAGCGGGAAGGCTGGCTGCAACGCGTTCCTGCCCATGCGGAATGGGGAGATCCCGCCTGGCGTCCATCTTCAGCAGCTCAACGCTTTGAGTTTCTGGACGTGGAGCTGGAGCGCTGAGGCGTGGACTGCCAACCAGCAAGAGATGCAATAGAGAGGTGTGAGCTCCATTTTGCATCTACTGGAAGTGGAATTGGGAATGAAAGTAGCCATGTTTGACAAGGAGGTGCCACAAAATGTACGAAATCCATAGTTGATCACGCCTCTCACGCTTTACTTGGCCCCGAATCGTGTGTGGCTGTCGCTTACGTTGCTGAGTCTGGTGGTGTGTGTGTGTGTGTGTGTGTGGCAATTAGGAATCCGGAGGCGTGCTGATCACACCGGAGCAGATCCGCGCCGCGTTCCAGTTCCTCGACATCGACAAGAAGAACCGCGTGACGCTCGAGAACCTGCGCGCGCGTCTCAGTATCTTCCACGACAACCTGAGCCTGAAAGACGCCAAGTTGCTGCTGAACGAAGAGACGGAGCTGACTGAGGAGTACCTGAACACACTGCTGCTGACCAACGAGGTCAAGAACTTTGATCCGGTCGCCGAGGCGTTCAAGGCGTACGACCCAGAGGAGAGCGGCTTCACTTCGCGCGACATGCTGCGCTACGTGTTCGAGCGACTTGGCTACGGGTCGCTGACGGAGGAGGACCTCAACATCTTGATCTCCTGCGCGGACGCTGACGGCGACGGCAAGATCAACCTGTCGGACTTTCGCAAAATGCTCCAATAATACACACACTAAGAGGCATTCGCACAGTCGTATTTGTATGGAAAGTTGCTCGTTGGTTACATTCCGCATCTAACTATCAATTCGAGAGAGAGTTAGATATGCCACCAGTTGTAAAAACATGTTTCTCATAGCCAATGCTCCGCCAAAATGGCGATGAAAGACAGCTTGTGACCATGCGCTTTGTGCTCTAACGCCTTCCACGTGATCACAGTGGTCTCCACCCGTCCACTCTGCGTTGCTGCTGTTGCTTCTTTGATCGTTGGTCCCTGTGCTCGACGCGTGCTTGTTCACAGGCGCGATATAATGATGTTGTTGTTGTTGCTAATTTGCTCCAGGTGATGTGAAGGCGCTCGCTCGCTCTACTTCTTCTTGGCTGGCGCGGCCGCGTCTCCGCCCTCGGCCTTCATCGCAGCCTTCTTGGCGATCTTCTCCTGCAGGGCCTTCGCGTCCGCTTCTCTCCGGGCGTTCGGGTCGCCTTTCGAGCCGGCCTGCTTGGTGGCTTTCGCCTGACGCGCTTGAGCTCTCTGTGATAAGAAGAACAAAAGAATCAGCAGGCGCAGTTTGATCGTTAACACCACAGGCTTTCAACAAGCAGAGCACGTCACCAAACAAAGATCTTACCGCGCGATCCACGTCTCTCTGGTTGCCACGAGCCATCTTGTTTACTTGGTAATATGAATGCGTTGGTGATCTGCACAAACGAGCACACAAGAGAGATGTCAATTGGTTTAACATTTTGGTCACATTCTCACCCATCAAGCCACAAATCCCCTCCCTCACTCACGCTCGTCACAATACGCACACATATGAAAGCAAGAAATAGAGGCACATGCCGCCCCTTGGCAATTACTAGTGGTTTATCATCACACGAGTGCGTTGGCACACGTTGTTTGGCAAGCATGTGACGCGCCATTGCGCCTCGCCAATGCCATTCCCGTCATGAGGAGAGGAGCTACGCACTCAGGGAAGCAGTGGGGGTGTAGTGGAGGAGGGAGGGCGGTCCATATACATGCATTGAGCGTCGCAATGCAGCAGCACGCACATGAGGGGCACTGGGCGAGTGCGTCGCAATGGCTGCGCTTTCGTTTTCCAAATGGTTCTCGAACGAGGCGCTCGCTCCAGTCTAATTCGCAGTCAGCTCGCTCTGTGTGGACCACTTGCTTCTCGCTCATATAGCAAATGGCTCGAAAACAAACCAAAACGAGCCAATTTGCTATATGAGCGAGAAGTCCGGACGTTTCCGATACATTTGCTGTTGAGAAGTCCGCGTCTTTATTTCCTGCGTACACGGTACTCAAGTTACCTACCCTTTTTTGATATGCTCTCTCTCTCTCAATCTGCACCGCTTTTTGAAAGGAGTCGCCATGGTCGAATCCGACAACCAATCCGACCCACGCACAGGCCGGTTCCGATTTGGGGTGGTCCGGCCCGGTTCAAGTCGGACCGCGATGATTTTCGTATCGAAAGAGGATGGAAGAGTATATTATCGAGTTAGAGAGTCCTTCGACCTGTTTATCTTACTATTTGACTTCTCTTAAATTCGCTGGTTCCTGATCACGGGAAAACTGGGTGATAAAGTGGTTCCAGTTTTGAAGCAAAACGCTTCTCTAAAAGACGGTGGTTCCAAATCACCGGCTTTCTGGGTTTGTTGCTGGTTCCAGCGTTTTTAAAAGAGTCAAGCATGTCGCATGTCGTCGCCCATCCCACACACAGTTCAAACAGAAACGAACGCAACGAGGAAGGCATCAATGCTCGCGATGGCGGCCAGACGCAGCAGCAGCAGCAGCAGCAGTGGCAGTGGCGGAGGCGCGCAATGGGGGACCACGCGCACGCGCGTCTCTGTAAGCGCACATGGCTCCCCCGTGTCAGCAACAACAACACCAGCAACAGTGAGCAGCACGTACGAGTACGAGCAAACGAGCAGCAGCACGCACGACAGTCCGCTTGGTGGTGCAACGGGCACATCGTTGTCAGCTTCAGCCGCAGAGCGACGCGACGAGGACGACGATGACAACGCCGCTGGCCTGAGCACCAGCAACAGCAATCCGTTATACGGCGAGAGCGAAGACGAGTATGCAGATGACGACGACGAGGACGAGTGGGAGGACCTCGGCTTCAACAAGCCCGTGTTCCGGGACTTCAAGTTCCCAGAGCCTCTCGGCGACGCAGACAACGACAGCGAATACGCGCCATCCGATACAGAGGAGAAGGGTAAAGAGGGGCTGTTGTTGCCGCATGCCGCCATGAGCGATGATGACGATGACGATGACGAAGACTTGTCAGCGAGTGATCTGGAGGACGAGGAGGAGGGATCGTCGGTCGCGGGGCTCTTTGCGAGCGTGATCCGCCAGTTTGGAGGAACAACAAAGAAGACGCGACACGGCGCTAAAGACGCAGCTGAAGATCCGAATGCGTTCACTGAGCAAGACAGAGAGTTCTGGGCGACGCCAGAGGAGAAACAGCAGTGGGTCGCGCGATTCGACGCCGCGAACCAGCAGTTTGTGCACAAGTACGGCTGCCGCATCGACTCACCCGCACACCCAGAAGCAAAAGCCAAGCTGCGTCGAGAAAAGAAGAAGAGGAACGTGTACGCGCTCATCCTCTTTGCGCTCTGCGTCGCGTACCTCGCGCAGCTGGTCGCGATCTCCACGAACTCGGTGCTGACGGTCCAATCCGTGGTCGACGGTGTGACGAACACTGTTGAAGGTATCCCGCATGTCTATCAACGTGTGCTTGAGAAGCTCTCATCACTGGCGCCAGTAGCAGAGACTGGTGATAACAGTGATTCTCCAAATCCGATCGAGTCGGCGACAACAACATCCGCACGGTATGAAAGTGTTGTGGAGGAGGAAGCTGATGTGACCATCTCGGAAGCTGAGATTGCAGAGCAGGCGGTAGTCGTGGAACGAGTTATTGAAGTGGAAGGTGTCGCTGTCCGAGTGGAGAAGCTTGTTATTGAGGGCGAACCACCCGTTGGCGAAGCAACAGAGGAACCTGAGACCACGGAATCGTCAACTAACGACATTATCAAGGACTCCGACGGTCATCGTGAAGAAGAACATGCCACCCTGGTGTTATCATCCGATGGCATTGTGAACCCTAATGGAGATGAACCACCAGTTGAGCTGCCACAGATTGAAGAAGAGAAGGAAGATCAAGCAGTAGCGGATTACGCGAGAGTCGCCGTGCAGTTGTGCTCCAAGTTGCTGAATCGCCTCGTGAAGTCCAAGTACGACCAGACTGTGAAAGACGCAGCTGTCCGCGTGTGTGACGCAGCAGTTGCGATCGCGCCTCAAGACTCTGCAGATTGGCTCGAAGCGCGCGTGCTGCGAGGTGATCTCTGGAGCCTCGTGTCGGACTTCGACGCAGCCGATAGCGACTACAACGCTGCTGCTAGTTCGGTGACGACCAGCGGATCACTAACGGATCAGAGCAAAGTGGACAAGCTCTCGCAGGAGATCCAGATGAAGATCCTCGCGAACCGGTGGATCAACATGTTTACGAAGAAGAACAACTACAAGCAGCTGCGCCAAGAGGTCGCCCGGGTCTCCAAGGCAGATCAGTACTCTGCCCCCATCCGCTCGCTCGCGACCGACTGGCTGCTCGTGTTCAAGAAGAAGAAGCAACCGGTCGACGTGCTCACAGCCACGCGCCTGTGGACGCTGCAGCGACTCGAGTACGCCTAAAGAAAGAGAGAGAGAGAAAGTCCCAAGACTGAAAGACTTGCAATCAGTCGTATGAGTACGGTCCCATGGCGTTTAATCTCCCTTTTCCTTCTATGACTAACTAACTAACCACAAAGAAAACTAAGTATCCTTCTCAAATTTGTAAATAATACGATGATGCACACGCTAGCAAAACCTCCTCACTCAGCAGTGAGTTCTCTATTCCTCATCCTCTTCGGCGTCCTCATCTTCTTCCTCCTCGCTCTCATTATCATCATCACCACCACCACTCTCTTCATCATCATCTTCCTCTGAAGCTTGGGCTTGTTCGGCTACTGCCGCCGCCTTGGCAGCCTCCGCCTCCTTGAGCTCCTCCACTTTCTTCTGCAGTTGCTGCACTTCCCTGTCCGTCTGCTTGGTCTGCTGCAGGTACTCGATGAGGTCTTCGTAGAACTCGACGGTCTCGGGGCTGCACTCGATCGCGCGCTCGAGGCACTGCACCACCTGCTGCTCGCTGTCGCCGCAGCCCTTGGCCATGAGCATCGTCGCAAGGTTGTAGTGCAGGTTGCCGTTCGATGAGAACCGCGCAACGGCGTCTCGGTACACCTGCACGGCGCCGTCGAGGTCGCCCAGCTCGCCGCAGCAGTTTGCGAGCGCGGCGAGCGTCACGCTGTACGCCTTCATGTGGTCGTCACGTTCCTCTTCTTCCATAGCGTCAAGCTCCTCGGCACTCAGCGCGAGCGACTTCTTCAGACTTTCAATCGCCGCGTCGTGTTGCTCGAGCGACATGTACGTGATCCCGAGACGGAACCAGATCGACGCGTCGGCGTCGCTGAGCTTGCTCGCCTGCAAGTACGTCTTGAGCGCTAGTTGCGGCTGCTCGTCCGCCGCGTACACGTCTGCGAGGTGGCTCAGCGACGACAGATGGTCCGGACGCGCCCTCACAGCGACCTGAAACGCCGCGAGCGCGCCTTCGAACGACTCCATCTGCTCGAACGCGAGCCCCGCGGCGAACGCGTCGTCGAAGTCGAGGTCCTCGATCTCGCGCATCTCGCCGTCATTCGCATTGTCGTCGTTCTCGTCCTCTTCGGCTTGCGCCGCCTGGCGCCTCTGCTTCTTGAGCTGCTTCTTGCTGAGTGTGGTGCTGCTGTTACTAGCACCAGCGTTAGCGCCGCTCTGCTGCGACGGGAGCTTGCGCTTGAGCTGCTGCTTGAGCTTGCTCTTGCCCATGATGCCTGTCAAATAAAATGTGCCTTCCTTCCCAAAATGGCAAAATGGCAAAATGGCAACCCCAACGAACACTGGCCAGCACGTGACTTCGCCATTTCATCCAATCATAGCCCGTTATTCTTAAATATCAGCCAATCATGACGGGATCCTTCAATGAATCTATTGACAGTGTCTACGAGCATGAAGAGTCGCGACCTTCACACACACATACACACAGCACAGAAGCGCTGCATTCGGTGAAGAGTTCCATGCCATTGTAGCTATTCGTCACTAGCAACCAACCAGCTCTAGCGCCAACAAAGCCATTCCTATAACAAAAGCAGCATGTCGGGTGCTCCAGGTACGAGCTCGGGTCGTCCGGGCACAGGCGCCGGCCAGCGTCCAGGTACAGGGCAGGGCTTGAACCCGATCGTGAATGGCGGTCGCCCCGGCACCGGCCAGCGCAGCGTGCTGGGATCATCTGCAGGCGGCAGGCCGCTCACACAGGGACGTTTGAGCACGGGCCAGCAAGCGTCAGCGACGCCAGGACAGACTGCGGGCTTTGGCGTGAGCCTGAACACCGAGGTGAACGTGTCGGACCGCCCGTGACGCAGCAGGGCACGATGGGCATGCGCGTGGGCACGGGCAGCATGGGACCGGGACGCCAGGTGCAGGACGCGAGCTTCTTCATGGGCAAGCTGCACTCCAAGACCGCGGAGCTCACGACCGAGGTGGAGAAGCTGCACAAGGAGATCGAGCAGGACGCCAAGGACAAGACCCAGTACGCGCAGCTCGAGCGCAAGTACGAGGCGCTGGCGTACGAGGTGCGCGACCTGGAGGGCCAGCTCGCGGACTACAACCTCGCGATGGACAAGCTGCGCAGCGCGACGGACCCGCAGGAGATCCGCCAGGTGCAGGAGCAGCTGCACCACCGCAACGGCAAGGAGGCTGAGGAGGTCGACCGGATCTTCATCCTGCGCCAGGAGCAGGAGAAGGCCGTGCTCCGCATGGAAGACGAGATGAACGAGATCCACATGAAGAAGCAGGACAAGATCAACCAGCTGGCGCCGCAGAAGCTGCAGCGGTACAAGGAGTTGCTGGAGGAGCACCACCAGACCGAGGTGGAGATCGAGGCGCGCTCGCAGGAGCTCGAGATGCTCATGCACGCGATCCACCAGAAAGAGGCCGAGCTCAGCTCCGACCGGTACCGCGACGAGTACGAGCAGCTCGAGAAGCAGGCGCGCCGGCTGCAGAAAGAGCGCGACAACGTGCAGGAGGACGCGCGCACGGCGCTCATGGACCCGAACGAAGCAAGCGCGCTGCTGCTCGCCAAGGTCAAGGACACCAAGGCGAAGATCGAGAGCGTGGAGAAAGTGGTGCAGGTCGCGGAAGAGGAGAACCAGGAGCTGCGCAAAAACCTAAACGAGATGCAGAACGAGCTCGAGGAGCGCGCGAGCGGCGGCGGCAGGGACGACCCGGCGCAAAAGTACGAGCTGCTGTTCCAGCGCGACAAGGAGATGACGGCGTTCCTCGAGAGCTTTCCCGCCAAGAAAGAGGAGGAGCTCCGCGCGCACCGCCAGTCGCAGCTGATGATCGTCAAGCTGCTGGAGCACATCTCGAGTGGCATAACCAGGGAGGACAAGCTACTGCCGACCGCGAACGCGTCCAACCTGGAGGAGATGAAGCGCGACCTGACGTTCAAGGAGCGCCAGCTCGAGTCCTCGGTCGCGACCAAGCAGCGGCTCACCATGGAGCTGCAGAAACGCCAGGCCGAACTCGACAAGGTGAACACGGTGGACACCAAGATCTCGCTCGAGCTCAGCAGCCTGCTGCAGAAGATGGACACGATGACGTCGGACATGGGCGAATTCGGCAAGATCGACTCGCTCAAGGAGACCCACCAGCAGACCGAGCAGTACCTGCAGCGCATGAAGCAGCAGTACATCCGGCGCCGCGATGCCATCAAACAGCAGGTGAACGCGCTCAACCTGCAGCTGGAGAACCTCAAGCAGACGACGGCCAACCACGACACGGCCAAGAACCTCGACTCGCTCGAGCAGAAGCTTCGCCACCACGAGCAGAATATTTCCATCTGAAGGAGTACATCGACACCAAGTCGCGCGAGATCAACTACGAGCACGTCAAGCAAGACTGCTTCAAAGTGCTGCAGGACCTCAACGCGCTGCGCATCAAGCAGCAGGACCTGCTCGGCGCGATCTAGCAAGCTCCCGTCATTCCATAGCCATGCAGAGTGTCTGGTTAAGCGGCACATTGCATTTAAATGGACGAACCTTCACAAAGCAAACATGAATATAAACAGTTGATACCTTTGCGTACGTTACCGAATGCTCGTCGCCACCGTGCGGATCGTCTGCTCGTCCTCGTCGTACTCGTACAGACTGAGCTCTTCGGGTGCTCGGCGGACCTCCTCGTCTGCGTCCACAAACTCGTGGTTGAGCAGGAAGTCGATCTCGTAGAGCTTGCGCACGCGCGAAATCTCTTGGAGTCCTCTGTAATCGTCCTCTGAAGCCCCAGAAGCTGCGGATATCGCCGCAGATACTGACGATGCGATTGGCGCTGAAGATGCAACGAACGCGCCGCTGGTGTCGTCGATCCCGATCGGCTCCAACGTCCCAATCACTCCAGCTTCCCATAGCAGCGCGCCATCGAAAAGCGCCACTAGATCGCTCGGTGTACGGACAATACTACTAAATGCACCAAGAAAGTCCCCGGCTTCGTCGTACCGGATGATGCGGCCCTCGGCGTCGAAGTACAGGTCGATGAAGCACGAGCACGTCAGCACTTGACCGAGGATCTTGTCGAGAAGTCCCTGGTGCTGATATTGCTGTTGTCGTTGCTGATGATTCTGGTTCTGGTGGTCTCTGTTCTCGGCAAGGAGAAGGTGCGGAAAGATGTTTGTGATCGTCTCTTCAGTCACCTGCAGTTTGAACTCGCCCCGTGTGCGCACGATCGACACTTGGTCCGTGATCACGACGTCGAACGACTTCATGCGGAAGTCGTGGAGCGCGAAGAACGCCGTGTACCGCCGCCATTGTTCGAGCATGAGCGGTACACTCACTTCAATCGACCCCGCCTCCATCACGGGCGACATGATTGACTGCAGGAACGCGTACTGGTCCACTTGGGGATTCCTGCTGGTGGAGAAGTAACCGCCACGAGAGGACCCTGGTCGCTTGCGCTTCAAAGACAATGACACGCTCTTGGTCAACAACTTCACGCGCTCGCTGGGCGGCGTGTACCCGTCGCGAAAGTGCTCGTAGAACGCGCGCGTGGTCTTGACGAGCGACCCGGCCGTGTCGTCGCGCCGCACCATCACGCGGCTCGCGAGGATGCTGCGCAGCAGCAGCAGGTTCGCCACCTCCTGCTTGAGGTCGTTCACGTCCATGCGCAGACTCGTCTCGCTCACCACGCGCTTCTTGCGAAAGTGGCGGAACCGCTCGTCGCACCCCGCGCCGCAGCCATTGTCATTCCCATCGTCGCCATCACTCGTTCGCCACACGAGTCGCTCCTCGTTCGGCAGAGCAGCTCCATCAGACGCGCCGCCGCTGGAATCTTCGCCATCTTCGTTGTCGTCGTCCTCGCTCGTTGTCGCATTGTTGCTGTTGCTGCCAATCGAAGCGCTGAGGTCGATCACTTGCGGGGGCGATTGCTGCTTGGGCTTGGGCTTGTGACTCGGCTGCCGCTGCTGTCGCGCGCCGGGCGACGCGAACGCGTACGCGATCTCGTCCTCCGCGCTGAGCCGGTGCATCTGGACGTGTTCTTGTTGTCCCCGAGAGCCTGGTGAAGACTAAGGAGAGCGAGAGAGGTCTCGAAGCGCGTGTTCACGGCGTTCTAAAAGGAATTCGGTGTGATTAGGAATGGTGCGTGTACTGATGTTGTTGATGGAAAAAATGCGAGGTGATTATTGGTGATCCTCGCTATATCGAGCACATTGTCTCACTATTTCAAACAAATTTAACAGAGCATTACGATATAGAGTTGTCTTTCTTGATAAATGTATGCGATTAGAGCAAAGGCTGAGTACGACTGGAGAAGTATTACACAACGACGGATGTGAACATTCATTCAAGCTAAAAGCCTCAAAATTAGCGTGGTGGATGTTATGCCACACTAATTTGTTTATGATGCCGGGTGTGAAATTTTGGGAGGCACACGGTAGCTGTGTACCAGAATATGACACCTTGCGTGTCCTGTTTCCTGCCACGCGACGTCCGCTGGAGGAAGCAGCGTGAAGTGCTTCTGCCTCTTCACCACGCAGTACATGCTCTCGTAGTGGTCCTTGTGCATGGTCGGCACGGCGCGCTCGTCGCCGATCCAGATGTTGACGGCGTCGGGCTCGTTGTTAGGTGCCAACATACCAGTGAAGGTGCATGTAAGGAAAAGTTTTATGCTGCATTCAAAATTCAGCTTGATCGATAGGTGTCGAGTAGCTCACGGATCTCTTAACTGGACTCGGCGCGCGTGCGTATCGAAAGAGCATTTGACGATAGAAGATGGAACGAGCGAGCGACACACATCGTTTCGGAGCGATTTTGAAGCGAAGTGGGCAGAGATTCGTGCTTTCAAGTCGGTCACCGCGGACATGCTGGATAGCATGGGGGAGCGCACATGCTGTCTTTGCACGGAGAGCCTCCAAGCTGCGAAAGCCAAGGCCAAGAGAGAGCAGGCGCCTGCCGCGAAAGAGATCGCTTCGAGCCCGATCCCAATAGCTAGGACAGCTCTGCAGCGAGCAGCAGCTCTGCCACTTGCCGGCCTCCACGCGATTTGATTGGTTCTCCTAAAAGCGTTTCTTTCGCAAAGTTCGAGCGAACTTAAATTGCATTTTTGGGTACCCACAGAGTACCCAGAGACACCCAAGCTACCCGACACGAATCTCGCGGGAACACGCGGAGAACAGCACGTACAAAGTCCTGGCTTTCTGACGCACTGCCACGTCGGCAGCGTCGGCTTCCGGCGTGCGGCGCGTCACGCTTTCAATCCGAGCGCGCATGAGTCAAACCAATGATGCCCGCGGTGGTGCTCTAATTGGATCGGCTAGTGCCTGTCGTCTGACTGACTGGACAACCGCCATGGAATCGAATGGCAGCTCTCTCACTTCTGGTCATCGCTTCCATTCGAGGTGGACCCATAGATCGCAAGAAGGAGACGCCATCGTTTGTCGCCAGATCCATCCATTCGCACCCATCGAAGGCACAAATTCGTACGTACTGTATATACCAGCGTCTCAAAAAGAGACACACGCAAGATCGCGTTTTTCGTCCTTCCTTCCTCACCAAGAGGGACGATAGAAGAGAGCGCAGCTCTTCGCGCAGGATCGCTATGCTGCAACAATAGCTGGATGTATCAAGATTCAAAAGTGGTGGCGGCAAAAGGGTAATAAGTTATGGCTCTATCGACTACTAAACTGCTACTTGTACTTGGTGGTGGCAATCCCATGCTTCTTCGTTCATATATATAAGAAGAGCGCAAGCGGTTACACCGTATGTCCGCTTACTTCCTCTTCTTTTCTCCGTTCATTCACTTGATTCATTCGTCGGCGCTCATGTCGCTGCTCGCGTGTGGAGACGACACCGACGCCGACGCCGACCCCGACGTGTGCTGCTTGCAAAAGTAGTTGTGCTTCTGGTACGAGCGGCGGTTGCAGCCCTCCATCTTGCAGCGGTTGCCGCCGCCGTGGGCCCAGCAGAACCCGCCCGGCGCCGCCACTTTCGTGCAGCCCGGGAAATCGCAGATGTGGCCGCCGCCGTGCGACCAGCAGTACCCGTAGCGCTTCGCCTTGCTCGTGCAGCCGTCGATCTTGCACAGCTTGCAGCCGCCGTGGTGGAAACACCGGTTGTATAATCGCGCGCCGTGCGTGCAGTCTGGAAACGTACACCGCGAGCCACCCTATTGATACAATGACACACAAACAAGTTAGTCGCATGATCCGACGTATAGAGTGTCATCGCTTAGAAGCCATCGCGTACCCCGTGGCGCACACATCGCCCTCTTGAAACTGCAGCGCGCGGGCAGTCCACCTGCGCGCAGATCGACGACTTGCGCACGCGCATCTTGCCGTGGTGGTTGCCGTGCGACAGCAGCTGGTTCACGCGGGTCTCCATGATCGTGCCGTGCGAGAGCAGGCTGCGGCCCTGGATGTGGAAGAGCGCGTGCTTGTTCTCGTCTTCACTGGCCGTGTCGTCCGACGCGGTCTCCATCGCCATGTCCTCGTCGGCGCCGCTGCCGTACGCCTTGCGGCTCGGCGAGAGCGTCGGCGACGACGACGACGACGAGCCGTACATGCCCGGGGACGCACTGGCGTGGCCCATGTCAGCAGCAGCAGCAGCAGCAGCAACGCCGGCGCCACCGCCCGCGGCTGGCGGGTTCAGGATGAATGCGAGCGCGGCCTTGTCCGTGTCTTGATACATCTTCAGCGTGCCTGTCGAGTGAAACTAGAAATGAGTGACAGAGAGAAGCACAGCGTGGCTGCTGGTTGGCTGTCTTCGGTGCATCGCAGGATAAACAGACAGACAGACAGACAGACAGACAGACAGTCAAGCCCGAGCCAAATGGCAATCCAGCTTTGCTCAGCTCAGACTCATGGGCGACTGTGTGGGCGTGGGTGTGTTCCTGTGCGGTGGCGACGCCAAAGTGTCACCATTCGCGCTCCTCTCACCGAGCGGCCCTTTTCTGCGCAAATGTGATCTCCTCACATCGATGTGATCTGATTGGCTGGTTGAAGGGGTGACGCGGGGTTACGCGGCAGATCGGACTGCGATCCTCTTTTCGTAAACGACATAAAAGCCTTCAAATCGCGAGTGTGTGAAGGTGTGCTTGGGCAGAACTGAAGAGGAGGAGATGAGCACATACCCTCTCCAGGGTCTGCACCGCTTGTCAACATGGCTAAACCATGGATGGTGGAACCGTTTGTCTTGGCTGAAAGGTGGAGACATCTTTTGAAGCGCAAATCAACGCAGCAGAGGCAGTGGCGCTTCGCTCTTAAAAGATATGAGCAATGCAATGGGTCGAGCACGGACATTTTCGTCCGAAATATACCGTAGTGTACACAGGAATAGAAGTTCCAAATTCACAGGTATGCATGTCGGCTAGATGCGGAGGTGTCCTGTCCGGCCACGTTGTACGGTACAGTACCTGTAGATTAACAAAATCTCAACATTTGTGGTCCCAAAGATTACGACTTTCCCGATTGGTCACCAGCCAACAAGGGTCGATTATTTAAAAATATGCATATCTTTTGATATTTGGGTCAGATTTGTTGCAGCTCTTCAAGGTCACATTTTGCTTCCGTGGAAGCGCATGCGTGCGCTGTGGAGTCACACAGGGAATTTGTTTGTATCAGTGCAGCAACGTTCTCGGGAAAGCGCACGAACGGAGCACGGAGGTCACATGTGGATCCAGACGCTTTGCTTTGTTTGCAAACTTCCTATTGCTTCTGTTTACTATCAAAGGGGGCCTTAATGTGTGTGCCACGGGGGCCGAGGTACCCGAGAGGCTCAAAACGTTTATCATCCAGCTATGAGTGTGTTTTCTCGCCAAGGCGAATAGAATGACTATGGAGCTGCGTACAGCTCGTTTGTTTTATCATTTACGTGTCCTAATATGTACGCGTAAGTAGCAAAAGAGCTCCTCGTCTTACAGCCGCCATCTATCCATCAAAATCGCCTTCCAATACTGTATTCCATCCATCACCAGCCACTGACAGACGAGATCTTTTTTCATTCTCTTTGTTTGGTTCGGGCTTTTAGGAGCCATCCATTGCCGTTGGCTCGTTCGTCTCCAGCGATTGACTGACTGCGAGACCGAGAGAAGGCGCGCGCGCACGATCTTCTTTTTCTCTGCGTATGCGCTGAGGCTTTTTGTTCGTCGCGATCTTGCTAAGCGTGACTGTATGATTGGACGCAAGTGACTCCATCAAGAGAAGCAGCGCACACCGCGTCTGCTGAACAATAAACGTGACGCGCCGCGACGCAAACGCGCCAGAACTGAAGTTGACAGCCACGACGCACCAGCAGCCTCGCCAGCTGTACAGTTACCGTACACATTGTGGAGCGGACAGAGACCCGGCCGCGCAGCCTCTCGTATTTGGTTGCAAGGTTTTAGGGAGGCTAGGAAATGCTTCTTTAGAAGTTCATTAGATATCTAAACAGCCTATTTTGTGCTTCGAATGCCTTACAAACAGGTTTCATGCTTTGAACTCAGTGCACAGTTAGGACTCGTGTGGCACGCTTGGCCGAGAAAAGATTCGCAGCGCCGCCCCTTTTGTAGCCGCCGCGCCTCAAAGTTCAGTTTCTTCTTGCCTCAACAGCCAAACAAGCGTAATATTCCGCTCGGATTATTAGTATTGGCACAAAGGACGCCCCAATAGTAACCACCTCGTGGGCGTGAGCGAGCGAGCGACGCAAGTGTTCCGCCACGCCAGTGGTGCGCCTGTGCTGTCGTTGGCCATTGTTCTGGAGCATTAGACTTGATAGATGTTCTGTATGTGCGTGCAAGCACCAACACCTCGTTTGTTCTTGCCGCTCATTGCGCAAGAATGAAAGGGGGAACTGTTGCGGAGGAAACCAAATTCAAATGAATGACGACCCGGTGCGAAGCAACTACGTCGCTGACGATATATGTTCGATGGTAATGCATGGTCGAACAAAACGCATCTTCACATCCCAAGCAATTTTTCGAACGAACCCACGCAGCAAAAAATAATCGTCCACAGTCGACAATAAGTCGCATTTTGCCCAAGGATATGTTCGCCACTGTACTTTTCTATTCGAAACTGTGGCGATCAAATGAATAGCGGCGCTCTGATTTGGATTCAGCGAATGCTGTTTGTTGTCTTTACTAGCACGTCTTGCTCAGCTTGGCTTGGAAATGGAACGCAAAGGTATTCGTATCACCTCGTGCATTTTGCTGCTTGTAAATGCCGCTCTGTCTGCAAAGATCGCGACTATTGAACGAGCCACTCGTTGTACTTCAAATTGAAGCAGCCATGCTTCAATATGCACCAATCGATACGTAGTTTTGTTGACTCTCCCAGGTATTTCGTTTGTTCATATTCCTCCTCTCCTAATTTCCCCCAAATGTGCACCAAAATATACCAATCCGCCAAGATACAATAAAAAAACTAATGCAAACCTAATTCATCCCACACTTTTCTCTCACTTGATTTCTCTTTCTCTCGTGCGAAACAACAATCCGCCAGCGAACATCAGCATGTTCGCCTCGCTCACTCACATCCACTCACGCGGATGCGTCGATGCGTCGATGCAGCGAACAGCCAATGGGTCGCCGTTGCACGCGAGTGACACCTGAAGACGAACGTGACGGAGAAGAAAGGAACTTTGCCTGGCAATCCCGTTTCAGTGCTGGTGCGTCACATCAAACAGTTTTCCCAGGTGTCGTCACAAATCTAAAACCGCATAGTGTAAAAATACGTCTACAAACCTGAACGAAAACCAGTGGCAATTGATACAAATCCGATATCTATTTAATATACGCGCATCGCACGATCTGGTGTTGTTGAGAGCCAAGAAGAACCCACGCTCACAGTGACGTGCTCTCCGCTGGCAACAGCGCAAAAGATTCTTCTGTCGCTGCCCGTCAAACTCTCTGTTGAATGCAACTTGGTTTCACGTGCATTGTCAAATGGCTCACTCAGGCAGGCATTTGGGGAATCAAACAGTTTTTTGCTAACGTTAAGGACTTGGAAAGCGGCGAATGCGAGGGAGAGCACTGAGAAACATGGACAGCGGCTGCTCTTCTTTCGGTGGCTTGAGAGGATCGATCGCCTTGGCTCTCGGTTGGTTGGCTGTGCATGCTCGAGCAAAGTCCCAGCATTTCTCATTCTTTATTCTTGACTCATATCTTCTCCTCCAAGGACGACAAAGATCGCTTTTTCTTACTGTATCATGCTCATGGCTCGAAAATATAGAGAGAGTTCGAATACAAAGATCAAGTTTGCTTGGATTTGCTGCACATTACAACACAAGTTGACTCACTTACTTGCTCGCTACGTTTACAGTACTATCTACTTGCTGACTGGGATGCTGATCCCAAGGATTGGCTGGTGGTCGCGGCTGATCTATCTGGATGCAGCGAGTCAGACCACGCGGCGCTTGTCACTGGCGACGACGACCAGTTGCGCGCGGCGGAACAGCGGTGACACGCTCCGGATCACAAGGATGCGCTCATCTGCTTCTGATCCGGGATGCTGGGCAAACCGGACACTCTGGACTGAGTCTGTCTGGGTGGCTCGACTGGTGGCAGGTTGGATCCGACCAATCCGCCACTGGGACTCCCCAGTGTGGAGTCCGCACCCAGTAAGCTGGAAGCTGTCCTGAACTCCCTTGGGGTCAGATCCGAGCAACCGAACCGCGAGGTCTCTGCTGATCGAGAACTGGCTGGGCTGGGGTCCTGAGAAGGCTGTCGACGACACCAACCGAGTATCCCTCATGGTAAACTGAGGCTTGGTTTCTTTACGACGCGCTCTCCACTTCAGATGTTGTACGCCGCGTGGGCCTTGCAGTAGTAGCCGTGCTTCTGGTACGAGCGCTTGCTGCAGCCGTCGAGCTTGCAGCGGTTGCCGCCGCCGTGGGCCCAGCACGAGCCTCCCTGCGCCGCGACCTTGACGCAGCCCTCCGTGCTGCAGATGCGGCCGCCGCCGTGCGACCAGCAGTACCCGTAGCGCTTCGCCTTGCTCTCGCAGCCATCCGCAAGACAGATCGTCGAGCCGCCGTGCTGGAAGCAGCGGTTGCGCAGCTTCGCGCCGTTCGTGCAGCCGTCAAACGTGCAGCGCGAGCCACCGCCGTGGCGCACGCAGCTGCGGCGCGAGACCGCGAGGCTCGTGCATCCCTTCTCCTTGCAGAGGCGCGTCTTCTTCTTTGACGACTGGGGCTTGTCGTGGTCATCGTGCTCGTGGTCGCCGTCGGCATCAGACGACGACAGCTCGTCCTCGGAACTGGTCGTAGGCGACGCAGCGCCGCCATTGTCTTCATGAGCCGCATACTTGGTCGCGATGTACTGGAGCCGCTGCTTCTTGCGCTGGGTTAGCTCCGTCGGCTCGGCGTAGCTCCTCGTAGTGGCTGTGGTGGCGGCGGCAAACTGGTGCAGACTCGCATCCATTGCCAGGCGGTGCGCGGCGATGGTCGTCAGCGGCGCGAGTCCTGGCAGGTGGAAGTAGGACGGAGGGCCATTCGTCCAGCCTGCGACGAACGGCGACGGCGCGATGGCCGCGGCCAGCGCCGGCAGCGG